>WOXC01000825.1:0-257715 GCA_011680675.1 Gymnobelideus leadbeateri | reverse complement strand
CTTTCACAGAAAGCTTACACATAGCAGGCCTTTCAACGAGGACTTGTTGAATTGAACCAAATTTGAAATATTCTCGGAAAAAAAAAAAAACAAGGGAAGCTAGACTGAAGAGATAAGATGCACACCTTGCCATGTTTCAACTATATACCTGAGAGCTAGACTGCAGGTGCCAAAGCTATGGATTCTATTTCCTCCTGCCTTCCCTGGAAATATCCGGCAGAGATGAAGATAAAATTAGTAGTCAGTGGGAACAAAACGCTATTAGTACCTTTACACAGAATTTCCCCACAAAACTCAGTCTCCTTTTCCCCTTTATTTCTGTCCACCCTCTTCCCTGCCGACTTCACCCCCAACAAAGATCTTAAAGCTTCAAGTGAAGGACTGGACATGACATTTATTGCTTTGTACTTTTGTTTCCTCTGTGTGTGTATGGTTTGTCTCTAGAACTAGATTATCTTTTCCCTCAAGAATCTACCCTTATTTCCAGGTCTCCACATAATAGAACCTGGATAAGTATTTGTTAAATTAATGGATATTTTTCTTTGGAGACTGGGGACAATCTTTAAAGTTTCTTCAAAAAACTGACTCGATCAATTTTTTTAATATATGGGATAATAAATAGAATACCCCAGCACTCCATCCAGACTCTACTACATTGCTTTCGTTTTGAGGGGAACAAATAAGGAGGCGGTTAAAGCATTAATATCCTTGACTCATGTTAGCCATAGTACTGACCCCATTTTGAAATCCATAGCTATATCAGTTCATAAAGGTTTCCTATAAAATAGTCTATTTCAGCATATTTGTGGCACAAAAATATTTCATTACATTCATATTCCACAATTTGAATAGCCATTCTCATAGGAGGAGAGCCTCTTAGTTTCCAGTTTATGGTTACCATGAAAAGTTGCTACAAACATATGTGTGTATAGGTGTGTATGTATATGTGAATTCCATATACATATGTATATATTTGTGTACATGTATGTATAAGCACATTTATTTATAAACATTTATGCAGATCAGTTTTCTGGATTTACCTTATATCCTACAACTTTCCTGGATATTAATTAGCAAATCAATTTAAATTAATTTTAATTTTCTCTCGAGAGTTCTTTATATCATCTGCAAAAAGTGATAATTTTCTTTCCTCTTTATCTAGTCTTATTCTTTCAATTTCTTCTTTCTTACATCATTGCTATAGCTAGCATTTCTCATACTGTGCTAAATAATGAGCCTTCTTGTTCTACTACTTCACCACACCATCATCCAATATGCATCCCCATGCCAGGAGGGAGTGGGGTGAATCTGGGGCTAGAACTGAACCAATATCTAATAAAAACTGAAATGATTCAAAGCTAGATTGAAATTAGACTGATTATTTGGTGCCTATTGGTCAATCATTTAATTCAATAAACATTTATTAAGCACTTACTATGTGCCAGATACTGTGCTAAGTCCTAGGTATACAAATAAGAAAATAAGACATTCTCTGACCTCAAGCTGTTTAAAATCCAATGAGAGAAGTCTATATGCAAAAAAGAAATTGGGAAGGGGTGGGAAGGCACTAATATGTGCCCAGGGTGGGAGCATCATTGTCCATGAGGTTCAAACCAAACAGAGCTGGATATGTGAAGTAGAGGCAGACAAGGTGTAATGGCAAGCACAGAAGTGGTTCACACCTTGTTTAAGCTATTAAATTAACACCTTGTTTCAGTTCAAGTTTCTTTTGAGCCTTGTAACAAGTCTGTTAAGAAACAGAAGTGTGCACCCCACAACTTGTGAAGCCTAGTACTCATAAACTTCTGCAACAGGAAGGGGAGGAGCTAATGACCATATATAAGGAGAATTTCCAGGCTAGAGACAGAAGAATTGAAAAGAGGACTCTTGTGGTGGCAGAGTCAAGAAGGAGAAAACTGGTTTTATCCTGGCACTGTTTGTGTGCTCTGTGTTGATGTTTGTTTGTAATTCTTTGTACAGAAGCCCTGGGACCTTACTGAAGTCCTAAAAAAAGATTTTCTAGTTGTATGTTTACAGAAGTCCTGGAGGAGGGTTTTGGAAGTCCTGGGACTTTACTGAAGATTTGTGCTGACCTCTTAGACCTTGTTTGTGGGTTTGTGTTGATTTCTATATTGATTATTTGTGTTGAGTTCTCAGACCTTGTTGGTGGGTCTGAGTTGAATTCACAGGCAGATAGTGAATTGATGATGGTGCCAGCAATGTGTATCAATATTATGGTGGCTCTGTCAAGCATTTTCTTCCCAGCAACAGGAACTGTGAAGGACTTGAGGTGGACTGGGGACTGTGAACGTCAATATGGAATGGGAACTGGATGAAGAACTAGACAAGGAGCTGGACAAGGAACTGGGAGCTACCTGCCTTTGAACCCAGGTGACAATTGAAGCTGGAACCATGGAAGAAGAGCCATAGAATCTGAGAACTAGGCCCAAGTCAAGCTGAAAGAAGACTTTACTTGGATACCGTGTACTGACTGAAAAGATTATGATTTACTGTGACCTAGGGGTAGAGAACTTTGACTTTTGTACTTTGTGATTGAATTAAGGATTTTGTGATTGACTAAATGAATTTACTTTGTTTAAAACTATGTGACCACTTTGGTGAAAACTATGTGACCATTTTAGGTATTAGTTGTTTAGTTGTGTCATGGTGAAAGCTTTATTTTGATTTCCTGTGATAAGTTGTAACATTGTGAATGATGTATTTTGACTTTCTATGAATGTTTTGCTCTGATTTATTATTGAATACATATAGAGATCACTATACTATGTAATCTGAACCTTGAAAGCTGTTCACAGTAGCATTCCTCTGGAAAGCTGCTCATGCGTGGCTTTATACAAGGTTAATTGACTTGCCCCATCACACAACTAAGTGTCTGAGGTCAGATTTGAATTCAGTTCTTTCTAACTCCAGATCTAGGCCTCTATCAGCTCTGTAACCCAGCTGTCTCTAACAAGCTTTTTGCATACTCTAGTGCCCTTTATGACCTCTGATCTCTTTCTACACAGTTGTGGCATCATTCAATTCTATCTCCTGTCCCCTTAAGGAAAAAAATTAACAGCATCTTAGCAGTGAGAATTTTATTTTCCTTTTGATACAAGACTAGCTGATGGTTAATCAAATGTGCAAGTCCGTGAAGCTCTTAGAACATAACAGAACATTACCATACCAAAAGCAATTTATTATCATCATCATTATTATTGATTCTTATTGATGGATTATTTATAAGTTTAAATATATTTGCTTGAAAATACAAGTATCCTTGTTATATATTAAACTCTGCCTTCCATTAAAACAAAGATTAATTATCTGGGTGCAAATCACATTAATGCCACTTCTCTGACCTTAGGTAAGTTACCCCGCTTTTCTAGACCTCAGTTTCCTCATCTGTAAAATAAGATGTGTATGGGGATAGATGATCTCTTTAGTTCCTTCAGGCTCTAAGTTGATGATCCTTTACCTCTTTGGCATAAGCAGTGGGGCTTGGATGTGGTTTCCTTATCACAAATAATAATAATAATAATAAATCACATTGCTTTCCCATTGCTGGTGCATGCTCTTAGGACCTAAACTATACCCTTTTAAAGGTGACCTAAAATCAACTATTCTCCTAGAAGAAAGGCAACTTTCTAATTAGGATAAAAATAAACTACTGACTAAAATACACAGCCCACCTTTTGTTGTATCTTAATGTTTCAGACACTCCTCAGATAAAAAATTACAGGGCTCTATGGCACATTCATTAGTGCTCATGTTTTGCCATTTATATTGAAAACAAATATGTTTTGAATAAACTGTAGTATAAAGAAACTTGGCTCAAGACAAATAGCCCCATTAGTAAGTTAACAATTTAATAAAGAGCAGAATCATTGTGACTGACTGAGAATCTGTAATTTTTCAGCTGAGAAGTAAAATCTTTTTGGGGAAGCAGAGGAACAAAGACTCCTCCATACTCCCAATTTATTTTGCATTACCTTACGATTTTTTTTCTGGGAAGTTTTTCATATTATCTGTAAGGAACAACTGAGCTAAGACTACAGATTATAAACTTCAGATCTGAAAAATTATACCACATTTGGACTCCTGTCCTGAGGGAACCAGAGTTAAAAGTTATTAAAAAAGTACTTGATCATAGACATTGCAGTCCCCCCTCTCTGAACTAACCATAGTTTGTCTGCCTTGCTTTAAGCAAATTCTATTTATATTTACCCATTACTTTTTCCATATAGATCCTAATTTTGAAATTCTTATTATTATATACCCAATTACCCAATATATAAAAAATATTATATATTAAAATATTTTTTTGATTTGGAAAGCAAAAAACAAAAAGCAAACAAACAAAAAAGAAAGAAAACAAAACTCTTCTGTTTGATTCCTCCTAAGAAGAAAGTTTTGGGGTTTGGAGTGTAGCATCTTGGCCAAAAATGACAAGGAATGAAGAGGCCAATACACTTAGTCAGTGGAAGAACTTCTGTGAGTCAAAATGGAGGAATAAGCAGTGAACTGCTGCAACTCTTCCATACTCACCTTCAAAAAGTCATAAAATAGAGCCCCCAAACAAATCCTGGAACAGCAGAAACAGCAAAAAGATCCTTAGCCCAAGTGTGGGGGAGCAAGCAAATGCCAGTGCCAGGACCCCTCACTGCCCCCTTCCTCGTGCCTTAGCATAGCCAGGGTAACAGGCATAGTCCAGCTCCAAGAACCACCAAGTGCTTCAGTCTAGCTTGGGGCAAACAGGCATCTTCCAACAGCCAGGCATGCTTCATCACAGCCCTGGGCAAACAGGTAGACAACTATGCTACAGGTACCTAAGCAAACAGGCAGCTGCCAGCCAGTACCAGTCCAGCCTCAGTCTTGCTTCAGCATAGCCCCAGGCATACAGGCAGCCTTCAGATGCCTAACCCCACATGCTTCAATGTGGCCTCTGAGTACTGCAGAAACTCCCCACTGGGCCTTAGCACATGCCAGAAACCATCACTAGGAGCCCAGTTCAGCACCAGGTAAGTTGCCCTATGGCCTTCAGCAGCACCAGTCAATCCATACCTCACCCCCACAGTGCAACACCAGACACAAGGGTCCCCATGAGCCTCAGGGCAACATCAGTGCAACACCAGCGTAAACAGACAGGTCTACAGCCACTAGCAAAAGAAGTTAGTGACCCTTCTACCCCAGAAGCACAGCCCAAATTTAAAAGGAAGGAGAAAGTTATCATGGTGACAGGGAAGACCAAAGAGAAAAGAGCAAACAACTCCTTACTTGGGTCTTGTTTGAAGTTGTAGTAAGTGGTAGAAGTGCATTTGATTTATAAAAAGTTAAAGCCTTGCTACATAGTATGGCACCTCATGGTAAAGATTGCCCATATCCCCAAGGTATGTGTTAACTTCTGCACAAGTTTGAATAGAATGCCTTATAGACCTTTGGCCCAAAGGCCTGATTCTCTGGGTTCAACCCATTGATTCAACCCAAATTGTCTAGAGGCTTTGGTATTAATTATGGGTCACATGCTTTAAGGAATTTTCTAACAACTGACCATGAACTACTCAACTTGCATCACCACAGGATAAAGCTCATCACCTGAAATCTTAACATTTGGGAAATGAATTCAGCTTTGATACTCTACTCCTTCTCAGTACCCTCAGTTGCTTCTTCTTTTTGATTGGAGGGTGGAGCAATGAACTTTTTCTAAGATCTTCCTTTATAAAAGGCTTTGATTTTTCCAAGTGACTTCACATACCATCAGCTGCACTGCTTGATTTTGACTCCATGAAGAATCATGCCAGGTACCCTCTGGCAGCCTCCACCTTCACCCCCCATTTCACCTCTTTCTATGTACTATCTTCCCCCATTAAAATTTAAGCTCCTTTAGGGCAAAGTACCTTTCTTTTTCTTAATTGTATCCTCTGTGCTTAGCACAGTACCTGTCACAAATAAGTGTTTATTGAATATAACTGGGCATCAGGCTGCTCATGACCTGCAGAAGAAACCATTTCCCTCTTACAGGACAGGGCAATGAGGATTACTCTTAAGTTGGATAACTTCTCAAACCAAAGCTGAAATTTGCAAAAGGACTCTGACGCTTTGGAAATCATACTTTTCTCTAAGCAGACAAATCTTCCTGGTAGATTTATGCACTGTTCTCTTACACAGAATTAACTCCCAAGGCTCTGGGCTTTCTGCCTAGGTTTCCCTTCTACTCTACACCTGAGAGGCATAGTTTGGTTAAGGATTGTGATGGGTTTTAAAACATAATAACAACAATGATGGGGATGATGGTTGCCGGTTATACAACCCTTTAATGCTTATTTAATATTATAGATTCATCATCTCATTTGAGACTCATAAAAACCTTTAGAGGTAAGTGTCATTCTATAGATGAGGACAATGATCTTCAGAGAGGTTAAGTGATTTGTCTAGGATCACATAGCTAATAAATTGCCTGAAGCAGTTTTTCTTATAGCCAAATCCAACATTTTACCCACTAAAATAAATCTTCCCTAAGAGTGCATCTATGGAAAATAATCACACTATTCTGCCTCATTAATAGAATCCAGATATTTAGGAGGAGAGCTGTTGGGACATGAACAGGTATGGTGAATATATGGCAGTGCTATGGGTTAGGAGTATCCCCTGAATCACACTGCAGGCACCAGAAATGCCTCAAAATGAAAATGGGGATCTAGGTTAACAAAGTATTCTGAAATTGGTGAAGCTTCCAAAAGCCTAGAAAGCTTTCCTGAAAGAGTTTGATTCATAGGAGGACTTTCCTTGATCTGTTTTTTGCCACAAAACTATTGCCTACATTGTTTCATTCATCTCCTGGGCTCCCTTTTCTTTTTTTTATTGTCTAAGTAAAGACTGAACTTTCCCTTAGGAATCTTCAACTCTTGGAAAGCTTCCTTTGTGTTAGTAGTGAGATTATAGCTAGGAAAAAATACATTGTGCTGCCTTCATTTTCTAGGTAATCTTTTCATTTTGAAAGTTAGTCTGTGACTGATGTTTCAATATATTGATGAGATACTCAAGTACTCAAGTCCATATTTGTTTTCTTAAAATACTTGGAACTACTTGCTGTCAATGGAAAGATAGCTTCTAAAATAGGGAGGCTCCCATTAAAATTTTCTTTTTTTTTCTTCACCATGCAGTATTTTTCTGCTTTCCCCATTTTAGAAAGGGTTTGAAACTTTTTTTTCTTTTTTGTTTGTTTTGTTTTGAGGCAACTGACCCCTTCAGTATGTTTCTGTGATGGCTATTGATGTTATTTATCTTCCCCAAGCTCTTCTGAGCTTTTATTGCTTTCCTAAAATTCTTTCCCCAATTCCTTTTAAAACCACAGTTTTCGAGAGGAAATCTTCCCAGTGAAACACTCTTATTTCCCATAAAGCAGCAGGACCCTGACCATGCTGAAGCACCTTCAAGCCATTTCTGGATATAAACAACTCATACCTTTTAGTTCAATCCAGTGTTTGGAATGTAAAGACTGAGTTCCATTCATGCTACTCTGGAAAAAAAACTTGATTAAAACCTTATAAATAGGAAACCTAGTTTATGCCTCATGTGTCCAGGTCTATGTTTTATTCAAGTACGAAAACTTAAAGAAACCTTGAAGAAATTACTCATAAAACCATTTAAAAATTAAAATGTTGATTTTAAAAAGTTTCCCCTCAGCCCATTTCTACGTGCACATTTTGAAATCCTTGTTTTTATCAGTAAAATTGTGTTTGAGTAGTATTTTTATGGGTAATTACTCATAATACATACATACAGATAACAAACACATATATACTGGTGATAGAACACAACGAAACATAGGGCCATGTTAAAAATATCTCATGCATCTACAATTGATGGGACAGACAGTTGTTATTCTGTTGTTTCAGTTGTGTTTGACTCTTCATGACCCTATTTGGGATTTTCTTGGCCAAGACACTGGAATGGTTTGCCATTTCCTTCTCCAGCTCATTTTACAGTTGAGTAACAAAGGCAAACAGGGTTAAATGACTTGCCCAGGGTCATACAGCTAGTAAGTAATTGTCTGAGACCAGATTTGAACTCAGGAACATCAGTGAATCAGGCTAGCCAAGTACTGACATTTTGGTCCAATGGACTCATGATCATATAGAGGTTAAGCCTGCATTCCAATCAAACAACTGTTCTTACTACACCGCATCTGTTAGATCTACTTGGATGCCATTCCATAAGTAGCCTTCCATAAATAATGTGCACTACCTCCTCCCATCTATTTCTAAACATTCTCAGCTTCCTTTAAAGCACAGTTTAACTGTCACTTCTTATGTGAAATTCATCTTGACCATTTCATTAAGTTATTACTATAGATTATCCTCTCAAAAATTACTTTGAATTTATTACCGTATCCCTATCCCTCCCTTCCAAAATATGAGAATGTAAGCTCTTGGAGAACAGAGATGAATTTTTCTTTGTATTGTTAGTGCCTAGCAGCTAATGAATGTTTGTAGATCTGTTGAATCAATGTGCACTAGGGTTAATGCTGATGAAAGGAATGAATGATTAAAATAAATTGTCAACAAGAAAATAGGAAAGTATGGGGGAAGAAAATGTGAAAAAAAAATAATGGAATGAGAGAATAAGTTAGAGAAGAAATCATGAAAGAGTACAAGGACAATGAAAGGCATTTTTTACAGATTATTTCCATTTTCCTTGTGTTTCTTATTTTACCATTTTTGTTTTCAAATACCTTCGGGATGACTTTGATTTCTTGGATTCCTTGGATGTCTTGTGAAGCTTTCTTGAAAGCCATATAACCAAAGCTCTAACAACAAATAACCAATAAATCTATCTAAAGAAGAACAAGATTAAAAGATGACATCAAATAATTGTCTTATAGGAAGAAAAGATGAATCAGTCACATAACAAGGATGAGGGATAACAGTTTGTATTCAAACAAAATTCAATAATGTATCCATTCCGCCACACTAGCAAAAGTTGAAAATACTATAATTTTAGGGGCAGCTAGATGGCGCAGTGAGTAAGAGCGACAGGGTCAGAGGTGGGATGACCCGGGATCGAAACCAGCCTCAGAAAATGAGCACCCACACATAAATAATGACTAGCCGTGTAACCTTGAGCAAGTTACTTAACCCCAATTGCATTAAAAAAAAGAAGAAAAAGAAGGGGGCGGCTAGGTGGCGCAGTGAGTAGAGCACCGGCCCTGGAGTCAGAAGGACCTGAGTTCGGATCCAGCCTCAGACACTTAACCCACACAAACAAAAACCTATCCGTGTGACCTTGGGCAAGTTACTTAACCTCAATTGCCCTCCAAAAAGAAAATAATATAATTTTATAATATGTATCAATTAAATAGGAAAAAATATCTCTCCCTTTAGTTATCAGTAGAATGTTTATGATAAGGGGAATAGTATGTAAGATATTTCTACATTGAATGGAAAGTTGAATTTACATAGCCTTTATGGCCCATGCTAACTCTGTGATAACTTTAACTTCCTTTGCTTCTCTTTTGCTCTCTGTTAGCCTTTTAGACTTGAAAATGTGGTCAACAACCAAATGTTATATGTTACATTCCTACAAAGCATAACATTTGATGCTGTCAGGAGTGCTGAATTTATGGAAAACAAGGGTATGGATGGAGGAAGAATATAGACCATGATCTGATCATGCTGTTTCATACACATATATGTTTATAAAGCATGTGTTGTGTGTACATGTATACATGCAATATGTATATACGTATATAGAGTTACTGACTTTGATCACCTTACACATTCGATCACCCCACTTGGAATTTTCTTGACACCTTCTGGCAACCACAAACTTATTGGTAATGCTTTCAATAATAAGACTATTTATTGAAATAATCTTTCTTTGTATGTATGTGTGTATATATATATATATATGTGTGTGTGTGTATGTGTGTATTTGCATATATATACATATATGTATATACATATATATGTATATACATATATGTATATATATATATATATATCAATAGATATACACATATGCAAGGATCTCAATGGCACAGCCGATAGAGCTCTAGGCCTGGAATTAGGAATACCTGAGTTGGAATCTGACTTTAGACATTTACCAAAAGTGTTACCTTGAGCAAGTCATTTAACTATTTATCTAAGTTTTCTTATCTGTAAATCAAACTGGAGAAGGAAATGGAAAATAACTCCAGTTTTTTGTTTTGTTTTGTTTTTTTGTTTTGTTTTTATTTTTTACCAAAATAACTCTGAAAGGGGCCATGAATGGTCAGATAGGACTGAAAAATGACTAAACAATATATATTCATACACATGTAAAGATTTTAAAAATTTATTTTATTCCAAACTTAAGAAATAAAATAAGTATTTCCATAACATATTAGAATAGAAAAAATGATTGCACAGAAAATTGCAAATATATACAACTATCTTTTCATTTTAAGTATATAATAACTTTAATGTGAAACTTTTTTCTTTTTTTCCCTTTATTCTTCCCTTTTCCCCCTAGAGATTAGTATTAGACACATATGTACATATATGTAAAATCATTCTATACATATTTCTATTTATCAGTTCTTTCTCCAGAAGCAGATAGCATCTTCCTTCACATAGCCATAAAGACTTTTAATCAATAGATTTATTTGTTTAAAATATTACAAATAGGGGTGGCTAGGTGGCACAGTGAATAAAGGAGTGGCCCTGGAGTCAGGAGGACCTGAGTTCAAATCTAGCCTCAGACACTTAACACTCTCTAGTCATGTGACCTTGGGCAAGTTACTTAACCCCGATTGCCCTGCCTTTCCCCCTCCAAAAAAAAAAAAAAGCAAGAAAAAATTACAAATAAAGTAGAGTTTTCCATAAGGTGAGTGTTAAGAAAGTTTGAAGTGTAATGATGGAGGGTGGGAGGTGACTAAAGCTAATTTTTTTTCAAATACTTTGTTATTTGTCCTGAGGATCAGTGGCCCCAGCTGTAACTCCATAGGAGTTAAAGGTAGTAATTGCCATGCTATCCTGAATACTACTGTGGGCTGTATTGCTTTGTGTACTAGTTAACCATGAGGAATAGTGTCACATGAGTTGAAACATCAGCTCTATGTGAATCAGTGAACTTAAAACCTGGGTAACTATACTGTGAAGTGATGCCTTTCTAGTTATCTTCAGGAAAAGTAAGGATGATTGGGTGTTTCTTTAATAACACCAATAATAATAAAACACGTTTCCCCAGATTTTAAAGTTAACAATGCACTTTGTATACCTTATCATATTCCTATGTTGACCATATTGTGCAAGTATAAAATTGTCTCCATCTTATTAAAAGTTAAGTTCAGTGCTCTAAGGGTTATAAAACCATGCATACCCTTTTGACCCAGCAATATTAATATTTTTAAAACAAAACTGTATAGTAAATTGTAAAAAAAAGAAAGAAATGAAAAGAAAGTTACCCACATGCAGCTTGGATTCATTGAGTCTTTTGTGTCCAGGATCTTATCATTACTCCATGGGGAACACCGTGGAAGTACAAAGTGTCTCTAACATTAGCGGTACTGAAGCCCTAAATAAAAAATAAGACCTTAGAGAAGACAGCAACTACCAATTGAAGGTAGTCTCCCAAAGAAGAGTCCAATCCCATACACAATAGGTCACATCTTACTGAAATTCTTTTTTCTCTCAAACAAAAATTGCAGAGAGCCTTAAAAAGTGTCCCTTTTCTAGGATTTCATTATGCCTTTCTGGCTCCTGTTGTGTGCAGCAGGTAGTATGTGACTTAAGGTAAAAGAAATGTTTTTCATTTCTATCCTGTTGCTTTAATAACTCCTTTTCCCTTGTTGGAACCAATTTCTACATTTTCTCCTCCATCTGATACATTTATTTCTCATTGGAATGTACCTTCCACAACTTTTCTTATGCTAGTGTTTTTAAAAATAAATATCCTTTTCAAGAGAAAGGGTAAAAATCTATTAATGGGAAAGACAGTGTTGCTATAAATTCTAGCTTTTATAGGCATGCAAAAAGATTATTCAAATCCAACAATCAATAATAATTCATTATACCCTTTACACTAATTAGCTATTATAATCATCTGTTCCCTTATTGTTTTTGTGGTCAAACTGTGATGCAATAATCATTTCTTACCTAAAGAATGTATGTTATCTGTTTCTTTTTAAGTTAAGGTAATCACATAAGACTTCATTTATTTCATGTTTATTTCTGCATTATATTTATTAATCTTCCTGACATTCAGATTAAATATAATTAAGATATGCAAATCCTACCCTTATTGAGATACTCTTGACTCATTTCTATCTAAATAATGGTTATAGTTTTAAGAAATGTGCCTTGATATATTTAAAACAACATCTGTTCAGATAATAAAGCTCTGTCTTTTCCAACACAGGTATTATAGAGCAGAATTTGAAGCCCCAAATAACAGTCAAAGTATGTATACAAAATGGAAGATTGGTGGGGTGGGGGGGGGGGGGCTAGGTGGCTCAGTGAATAGAGCACAGGCCCTGGAGTCAGGAGGACCTAAGTTCAAATCTGGCCTCAGACACTTAACACAAAAACTAGCCATGTGACCTTGGGCAAGTCAACCCCAATTGCCCTACCTTCTACAAAAAAGCAAAAAAGGAAGAATGAAGGAGAGAGAGAGAGAGAGAGAGAGAGAGAGAGAGAGAGAGAGAGAGAGAAAGAAATGGAAGATTTTTGAATAATAATCTCAGCATTTACATAGTGCTTTGTGCTTTGCAAAGAATTTCAAACATATCATTTTAGATCTTCACAACGTTTGGAGATAGATGCTATTATTAAAACCATTTTATATATGAGGAAACTGTGATGGATGGAGGTTAAATGATGTGCATAAAGACTAACAAGTCTCTAGAGGAGGCCAGATTTGGATTCATATCTTCCTGACTCCAGGTTCATCATTCTGTCCATTCTGCCACCTCTCTGCACCTTGCAGATAGATGTTAAAGCAACAAATTTAACTTAACAAATAGCATCTGGACTTTATAGAGCACTCAGACTTTGTCTTATTATAGATCCAGCTCTGACGTCTGTGTTGGCCATTAAGCATACTGTATGATCTTTTCAGATCATGAAGGATTTTATTTATGTTCTCACTTTCCCTCTCTAAGTCTCCCCACTTTCTCATTTTGGTTCTTCCTATAGCTATTCCTTCAGCTAATTTTGTGGCCCACCACATTTTAGATTGGTGCAGAGTATGGCATCAAGCTCTACCAAATAGCCCCTAGCGTAGTAGATTATAAAATCTGTAGGCATGTAGCTTAAGTAGTTTAAGAGAACTTACTACTCAGTTTGAGATCTTCTCCCCAGTTTGCAATCTTGGTCATAATTTTATGCCAGTAGATAGATGAATGAATGCTTGATGCATTCTGAAAGAGGACATTAATCTGCATGTTTTCTTGAACTAGTCTCTTTCTCATTTAGCACCTGCTCTGTGTCAGTGAATGGCATAGATTCCAACTCTGCCAAAAGAATGTTCCTTAATTGTTTCCAAAGTATCCTGCTTAGCAAATAATATTTGAATAATACCAACAACAGATGTTTTCAACTTTCTAGAATCGTATTTTTTCCACTTGTTGCCATGGTTCCCACTCCTTGCCTTTTATCCTTCTCTCTTCTTTGTCAGATGTGACTTGATTTTTATCAGTGCTCATGGTGACATTCTACTAAGAGAACAGCAAGCAGCTAAGATGGTCAATACTTGTTAAAATGGCTGTAGAAACAAAGAGAACATTCTTGAAATGTAAATGATATAGCTTAACAGCTGGGATGTACTAGCACAACTGAAACCTGCTTGACTTATTTATAGAGTTCCCATTTTGTTCCCTTGGATAACCTAATGTGCTCCAACATCTTATTTCTACAAGGACCTTGGGGAATAACTGCCATACACGAGATCCATCAGAGAGCTTAATGTTTCCAAATACAGATGCAGGCATATGCAGAAGCAGAGATTCCAAAGTGAATACCTACTCTAAAATGTACAACAAATTCCCATTTCATTCTTCATATACATCTAGGTATATGGTATAGTAAGAATTGACTCCAAATATACCAATCCCAAAATACTGGAACAGGAAGGAACTTAAGAGATAATTTTATCTTTATTTTAATGATGAGAAAAACTATAGCTCAGAGAATGGTGAAGTGATTTTCCTTAGATGATACAGCTAATAAATTGAAGGCCCAACCTCCAGTATAAATCTCCTAAAACCCAGATCATTATTCTTTCCTCAAAGCAAAACTGTAGTTGCCCATTTGCAGTATAGCAGTGGAGAAGGACAAAGAAATCTCTTTCATTATAATACAAGTATCTCTCAAGGAAGAGTTTAATACAGTATATCCTTTACCATATTTTTTAAAATTATGAAATATATATTTATGTATGAAAAGAACTACAGAGTAAAAGTTAAGCAGAAATTCTCATTTGGCCTCTAGATACTTTCATTCTAGGAATTTGCATTTGTTAAAAAATCATTGACAGTGACTAACTACGAAAAAATTTACCTTAATTGTGGGTTTGAAAGGAAATAGAATTCAGTTATTTTTCCAGTACTTAAAATGAAATGAATTGCTAAGTAGGGATTCCACTATATTTGCTTTACTGAATATATCCCTTCATTCAGTAATCATTTATTAAGCACTTATATAGAGAATTGCAACATGAACTTGAAAAGAAAGATAAGACATGATGAACTATGCCACCATGGTCCATATTTATATACAGCTTTTTTTTTTCGACTTTATTTTTAGTTTTCAACATTCACTGTTAGAAGATTTTGAATGCCAAATTTCCTCCCTCCTTCCCCCACCTCCTCCCCAAAACAGCATGCAATTTGATATAGGCTATACATGTACAACCATATTAAACATATTTCCAGATTAGTCATGTTGTAAAGAAGAATCAGAACAAAAGGGAAAAACCATGAGAAAAAAAAAAAGAGAAAATAGTCTGCTTGGATCTGCATTCAGACTCCATAGTTCTTTTTCTGGATGTGGATAGCATTTTCCATCTTTTGGAGTCTTTTGGAATTGTCTTCTTCTTGTCGTTTCTTTTTTTTTTTTTTTGATCTGGAGTAATATTGAGATTCTGTATTGGGCAGGAAGCTAAATTAGATGACATTTAAGGTCCATTCTTTTTTTTATACTGCTAGAATTTTTTTTTTTACAAATTCTTAACTAACTTCTGTTTTACATCATTCCTTTCCACCAGATTTTGAGTTACAATCATTTCCACCCCCCGTTATTCCCCTACCCACCCTCCCAGAATAGCAGTCCCACAAGATATCGCTTCCTCCAATCTGCTCTCTCCCATATCTTCTCCCATACCGCCACTCGACTTTTCCATTAGAGGAAGGTGAATCTTTGTGTCCCAATGCCTGCACATCTTATCTCATGATTACAAGCAAAAGAGTATTAATAATAGTATTTATATATGTTTGAAACATTTAATCTTAAGACCTCGAATTTCAGATCCATTTCCTTCCTCTCTTGTCACCCATTCCCTCTGGGAAGATAAGTAATTCAGTATATGTTATACATGTCTAGCTTTGCAAAACATTACCATGGTAGATATATTGTACAAGACTGCTTATAATTCCCTCCCACTCATCCCACCCCCCACCTGGTCCATTCCCTACTTGATCCTGTCCCTCTTCTATAGTGGGTACTTCCAACCTCCCCTCCCCACAAGGATGCCCTCAAATCCATTATCCCTCCTCTCATCCCCCTTCCCCCTATTCTGCTGCAGGTTGAGATATCCCATTTAGTATGTATGTCATTCTCTCCCTGAACCAAATTCAATGAGAATGTGGTTTTGCCTTTTCTGCCTTCCTATTCTCCCCCTCCCTTGCAACCACTTCCCCTTGCTTCTTCTACATGAGGTAGTTTGCTCTACCCTGTCTTTCCCCATCTCCTCTTGCCACTTTCCTCTCTCACCTCATAATTTCACCCCTTGAGTATCCTCCCTTCCCAAGAAATTCACCCTATGCCCTCTATCCATATATAACTGTAAACATATATACACACATTCACATATGTATTCATATGACCATACACCCTTGTCCCATTATTTTCATATTGAGAATGATTTCATCAGTCACAGTTATTGCTTTTCCATATAGGAATGTAAATAGTTCGATTTTGATCAGTTCCTTTTGATTTCTTTTCCCTGATTACCTTCTCAGGAATCTCTTGCTTCTTGTGCCTGGATGTCAAATTTTCTATTCATTTCTGGTTTTTTTCCTCAAGAATGCTTGAAAGTCCTCTATTACACTGAATGACCATGTTTTCCCCTGAAACAAAAGTCTCAGTTTTGCTGGGTAGGTGACCCTTGGGTTCATTCCCAGCTCTTTTGCCCTCTGGAATATCATATTCCATGCCCTTTGATCCCTCAGTGTAGAAGCTGCCAGGTCCTGTGCTATTCTGATTGTGTTTCCACAATATTGAAATTGTTTCTTCTGGCTGCTTCTAATATTCTCTCCTTGATCTGGGGATTCTAGAACCTGGCTACAATATTCCTGGGAGTTTTCTTTTGGGGACCTTTTTCAGGAGGTGATCAGTGGATTCATTCAACCTCTATTTTGCCCTCTGGATCTAAAACATCAGGGCAATATTCCTTGAGAATTTCTTGAAGGGTGATTTCTAGGTTCTTTCTTTGATCATGGCTTTCAGGTAGTCCAATAATTTTTAATTGTCTCTCCTGGACCTATTTTCCAGGTCAGTGGTTTTTCCCATGAGATATTTCACATTGCCTTCTAATCTTTCATTTGTTTGGATCTGCTTAACAGCATCTTGATTTCTCATAAAGTCATTAGCTTCCATTTGCTCCAGTCTAACTCTGAAGGAATGAATCTCCTCAGCGAGCTTTTGAGATTCTTTTTCCATCTGGCAAATTCAGATTTTTAAGGCATTCTTCTCCTCATTGCCCTTTTGGGTCTCTTTTGCCAGTCTTTTTATTAAGGTGTTGTTTTCCTCAGTCAGGCTGTTGACCCTCATTTCATACTTTTCCTACATCCTTCTCATTTCTCTTCCCAATTTTCCCTCCACTTCTCTTATTTGATTGGTAAAGTCCTTCTTAAGGTCCTCTATGGCCTGCGACCCGCTCATGTTTTCCCCTGGGGCATTTGGAACAGGACTTCTGACCTCATAGTCCCCTTCCTGCTCTAATCTTGGATCCTCTTTGCCCCCAAAGTAGGAGTCTAAGGTTGCATTTTTCTGTTTAATTTGTTTCCTTTGCCTTGGCATGTTGCCACTTAATTACTTGACTTTTAGGCTTGTTGCCACAGTATGGCTTTGCTGCCAGATAGGGGAATTTTAATTCCAACGTGTGGGAGGGCAACTTCCGTTTCTGGCAAGCTGGAAACCACCCATGACCCCCACCCCAGATCACAATCCAGATCCAGGGAGGTTAAAGCAAGAGTGATTATGCCCCAACACTGATTGCTGGATCTCCCTACAGTTCAAAGGCCAGGAGCTGGAGCTGCCTCTGAAACCTACAAAATGGCGTATCTCCTCAGTGGCTTCTAGCCCCCAGGGGAGGAAGCCGACATGTTCCCCAAATACTGGTCCCAAAGTCCATAGGGCACTAACCTCTCACTTTGTCCTAGGCATTTCTATGTTGATAATTCTGGAATCGCCACAGCTGCTCGTGTTCTGGGGTCCCTCCAGCTGGCTGCTGGACCTGCTTCCCTGGGGCTAAAACCATGACTCAGGCTCCCCACGCACTACGCTCTGCCCTGCTGGCTCCCAGAGCACTGTGCTGGTCCTTCCTGCAGGGCTGCTGGGCTGTCCTGGGCGGGGGGGGGTGGGGGGGCGTTAGCTTCTCTGTGTAGTTCTGTGGGTTCTGGGGCTCCAGACGTTGTTCAGAGTTCCCTTTTACATAGTTTGGAGGTAATCTGGGGGCAGAGTGGCTTGGACTTACTGTTTCTACTCTGCCATCTTGGTTCCACCCCTATATATACAACTTTTTTAAAAAATCCATGTTTTTAACTGCATCTTTTCCCTAATTTCTTGAATATATAAGTTATTTTATGGTCAGACAACTGTATTTCCCATAGGAAGTACAAAGTATCTCCATTAAAGTTGAACTCTCATGGCTCACCATGGGGATGGAAATGACCCTGGGTTTTTAGAGATGATGCTAGGCAAATACAGGCTCTACTTGTGCCCACTAAGTTGCATAGATGTTGAGTCCTGGTGATGGATTATAAAGCCATGATTCTAGTAGGAGTGTAGCTAAATTCAAGGAGATTCAACATCAGACTGGCCAAAGAGTAATAAAAGGGGAATAATTCTTGAGACTCAATTCTTGAAAACCATTTACAAAAATAGAGGGAATAGCAATATGCATCAGTAGAGGAATTATAGCATGCCAATGAGTTTGTAAGTCATTGAAGTACATGAGGCTAAGTACAAATGGAAATATAATTTTATCTTGAGTTGCTATAACCATGAAATCTGAATCATTGGGTTCTAAATGTATCAAATTTTATTTCATGTCCCACAAAATCTAAATTGAGGGTACAATGAAAATCAGAGCTAATCTTAAGACTGAATGAGTAATTGCTTTTTCTCATTTCTCTTCCCTTCCTTTGTTCCTTCATTCCTTTGTTCCTTCTTTCTATTTTTCTTTCATCCCTCCTTCCCCTGCTTCCTCTTTCCTTCTCTTTCTGCTTCCCTTCCTTCCTTCCTTCCTTCCTTCCTTCCTTCCTTCCTTCCTTCCTTCCTCCCTCCATTCCTCTCTCCCCCCCTTTCTTTTTTTTTCCATGGCTCAGGATACAAGGTGGTTAGGAAGTTAGTGGTTTACTTAACCAGTAAATGTCAAGTTCACTTAACTGCCTGATGGTCCCAGTTCTACCACTCTGTTATGCTATATTACCTTGAGTAAATAACTTAAGGTTAAATTTCTCTTCTGTAATATGTGAGAGTTAGACTAATGATCTGTAAGGACCTTTTAAGCTCTTAAATTCTATTATTTTATGAATTTATATAATTAAGCTAACCTGTCAAATAGATATTTTTTTAAAGATTTTCTCTCTCAAATAAGCAATAGCCAGCTTTGGCCTTTAGCTATAATTGTGATCTATACATGCAAGTTATGTGGAGATATGCAAAGATTAAGAAATCATTTTGAATGTTTGTTTCTCAGGGAATTTTTAATGGGATAGGTTCTCATCAATTTGTCATGGTTTAGTTATAAGTCTATCCTGGGAAAGGGGAGGGATCAAATGACCTCTTAAAGTCTCTGTCTATACCCTAAGTTTGAATGGTTCTGTGCCATATGGCAGAATGTCTTAGTGAATGAGCATGGATCTTTCCCATTTGCCTTCTGGCTTTTGCATAGACTTGTATAATCTCCCTGTGCTTCTCTATTTCCAGCTGGCAGATGGAGGTAATTCCACTCACCACTGACCTCTCTCATAGGGGAGTTGTTTGGATGAACTCTTAAGCAAATCTTTTCCAGAAATTAACAGCTTTCATTGTGCTACTATTGCTATCATGGGACATATTTAGTAAAAAGCATTCCTTTAATAAAAAAAAAAAACATACCACCTGGCAGTGTAGTTCAGAAAGATGAAGATGAGGCTAGGAATCAGGAGGTTTGGGTTCTAGTCTAGTTTCTGTCACCAGCTTGTACTCTGGGGAAAGTCACCATTTTGTCAACATTCAATTTTGTTTTTATTCATTAAATAATGGACCGTAATGCCACCCACCTCCATGTATTGGATAGGATTTAGAAGAGTGTTGAATGAATTAGATAAAGTAATGGATATGATAGTATTTTGGAAAAATCTAATTTTTATGGTCATAATATCTTGGAGATAATTTTCGATTTTAAAAAAGAAATTACTGACCATGCAATTATTCATTTGGGGCTATGGTCTTCCAATAAATTAAGAAATCCTCCAACACTGACAATTTCTGACCAGAATGTATAAGAATATCCTCCAAGATTAGGAAATGTAACAAAACATTTTTGGTGTTTTTCTATGTACAGTGGTTGATATTAGGGCCACGCTTTGTCCAAATTATAAGGAACACTAAATTTTATCTTTAAGTGTGTACCTCTCAGTTCACTCTCTAACAGAACAGTCCTTTTTTGCCTCTATTTATTCAGAATGCTCAGTGACCTCATGGCACACTGCCTTCCCAAGGTCCTGGAACAAAGAAGATTTGAGTACAAAATCCTACTTCCAATACTAAATTAGATATTTGATCATGGGCAAAGCATTTGGTTCTTCTAAATTTCAATTTCCATATCTGTGAGATGTGACAAATAACAGCTGTCCTGTCTATCTTATACAGTTGTTTTGAGATGTACATAAAGTGCTTTGTAAACTTGAAAGTTTTACATCAGTTTCATTAATTATTGTTGTTTTTAATGACTCCTAGGAAAGACAAGTTTCCTCCTCTTTAGGTCTTTAAAAATTACCTGTCTTTCATTTTTCCCATTACCTCAGGGCCATGGCTAATGAAATAGAGTAATTACAAGAGATTGTTTCTATGCCAATACCTTAATTTTTTTAATGGCGTATCCACTTATTGGCAAGGGGACTGATGAGAAGTGTAGTCTTCTCAGTTGTAGAATCACAGGAGATGGAAACATCTAAGAAGTCTGGAAATTTTTGAGCATAGAGGCCTAGGGATAGATGGATTGGTAGTTTGCCAGCACTAGCAGCCAGCCTTTTACAAGGTAAGGTCATTGCTGCCTGAACTAAACATAATCATCATCAGTTGGAACCTTGTCTGGCTCACTGAGTCCCTTAGGGAGTGATCTGACTGGACAGAATTTACTGCTCCATTGGGAATATATGAACTTAACTTCTTTCCAGTTCTCCCAACTTTACCTCATTTCTGTCTGGCAAAGAGGCATGGCTTACCTTAATATATTGTTTATTTGCTCTCGGTACTTTTATGAAATGTTTTATCTATAGATAAAGATAAGCTAAATTTTATTATATTCTGAGTGTTTGTTATAAGTGAGGGGACCAAACTATGGAAAGGCAAAGGAGAATATACTTAAAAAATAATTCTGACAAATGAATCTACATCAAACTCTCCCTCTCCCTCTCTCTCTCTCTCTCTCTCTCTCTCTCTCTCTCTCTCTCTCTCTCTCTCTCTCTCTCTCTCCCCAAGAGAATATTCAATGGGTTAATAATCTAATCCTCTCAAGGAGGATATATGGATTTGACAAGCAGCCTTCTGAGAGTGAAAAATAATTCAAACAAACTCTGATGCTAGAAAATACAAGGATCTTCACAAAAGCTGGGAAAATGTTTTGGGAGGAACTTAAATCATGCCATGTAGATAGCCTTTTCTGCCTATTCCAAAGGTCATTCTGCTGTAGAAAATTTTCATCTGGAAAATGGGAAGAGCAATACTAGCACTTGACAGGGTTCTTTGGCCAGAAGTTCTTTGACTATACAAATAAAAGCTATCATTAGAGATAATTATTATCATCATCACTATTCTGCATGCTAATTAATATTCTAATGTGCACAAAGCCTTCCCTTTATTGAGCATGTGTAACAAATGCAAGTCTGTTCTTGAAAGGACTGTTAATAATCTCTCCAGTTGTGATAGAGCTGGATTCATTGTATGGAGAATTCTTGGTTCTTTTGGATCCCTGCTGTTAGATTTATATCAAGGTGGAGTCAACAAAAGAGATTTCCAAAAGGTATGGGCATGAAACCAAGTGAACATTTTTTCATTTTAACTCTGTTCATACACATTGGAGTGACAATCAGTACCATCTGAGCAGTTTCCAGGAAATCAATTCTCTCCTCACATATCCTCATAGTTGATTTCAGCTAGAAAGCTAAAAAAAAAAAAGGTATGTTCCAATACCATAGTAAGGACTACTTAGATTTGTGTACAGGAAAGCAATCATTGATAACAAAATCTTGAATAGATAAAGCAATCCAAGGACTTGGAAATACTTATTCTAAGAAAACTATTAGTGGTTTTTAGATAAGCATAGGTAAGTTAGCCCCTTAGGTAATCATTATTTTCTTGAAGATCAGAGCCCATTCTAAAAACTTTACAGGGCAAAAAATTAGAATATTCTTGCAAATAACAAATGGAAAATTACTCAGTTCTGCAGAAATCGAAAGTAAGAATGTGATTGCAAACCTAAAAGATACAGAAAATTGATCTCAATATAGCTCCTTTCCAGCAGAAGATAAACTGAATGGCCATTTGAAAAAAGTGTGTTGTAAGTTCATCAGTCTTCTAATATTGCAAAGCAGTTGTATAACAGCATTGAAAATGCATAAATAGTGGGGCGGCTAGGTGGCGCAGTGAGTAGAGCGCCGGCCCTGGAGTCAGAAGGACCTGAGTTCGGATCCGGCCTCAGACACTTAATCCACACAAACAAAAACCTAGCCGTGTGACCTTGGGCAAGTCACTTAACCCCAATTGCCCTAAAAAAGGGGCGGCTAGGTGGCGCAGTGAGTAAGAGCGCCGGCCTTGGAGTTGGGATGACCCGAGATCAAATCCGGCCTCAGAAAATGAGCACCCACACACAAATAATGACTAGCCGTGTAACCTTGAGCAAGTTACTTAACCCCAATTGCTTAAAAAAAAAAAAAAAAATTAAAAAAAAAAAGAAAATGCATAAATAAAGAGAAGACCAAAGAATATTGTTAAAGCAACAAAAGACATTCCCTTATTTTTACTAGTTTATACAGTTTTCTTTTAGAATTCTGTTTTGTGGGTGATTAATTTTGAAAAAAAAATGGGAAAAGACTGAGACCAAAAGCAATACACCTACCTGGGGTCATTCCCCAAAGGTGGAGGCTTTTGACACACAACATCCTCTTGAATCTCTAATGAGTCTAATTGCATTCATAACTGTGATTGCTCTATTCTTGCTTTATCTTTCCCGAATCTTTCCCCTAGGTTATCATCATACTTTTTAAACTAGAGATGCCTGCTGAGTAATTATGGTATACATAATCAATAGCTACCAAACATTTATCAAGTATACCAGGCATGGTATGAAGCCACAGGCATAAAAATAGGAAGATAGTCCTTACCCTCAAAAAGGTATGATCTGATTTTGTTGTTCATCCTTTCTCTAGGATGGCCAATGACATCAGGAGGTGATGTCTTGACTTGCAAGTGAATTGAATGTGAGGGAGATCTGTGCAAAGTGATCAGCCCCACTCTTTCCTCTAGAGTCATTGTAGTCCAGTGGCAAGACACAGGCTGAGATGACTGGAGAGATGGAAGACACAAAAAGGGAACTGAATGAAAGGGGGAGGGGCAACAGAGCTACAGGGGCATTGTGTTCATGGAATTTGAAAAGTTTAGGTGGAATGTTCTGAGCCACATGGAAAGGAAGGTTTTGGGATGAGTTTATTGTTCCAATCTCTGCCCCTCCAATCAGATGGGAGAGTCTATGAAAATGTTGTGTATCAAAACCGAATCAATCTCCATAATGTTGAGATTTCAGGTGATAAGCTTATCCTAGTGGAGGCATGATTTTCCTGCATTCAGAACTGAGTAGAGCAGCTGATGCAAAATGAAGAGTAACATTAATGGAAAGAATTATAGCAGGGAAAAATCCACATATTTAAAGAGACGCACCGGGGGGCGGAGCCAAGATGGCGGAGTAGAAACAGCTCATCCAAGCCTCTCTGCCCCCAGATTCTCCACAAACTATGTAAAAAAGGACTCTGAAAATCTTCTGGAGCCCCAGCACCCACAGAACGACACAGAGAAGCTAACCTCCCGCTGAGGACAGCCCAGCACCCTGCAGGAAAGACCTGCGCAGTGGTCTGGGAGCCGGCAGCGCGCAGAGCGCAGGAGCCAAGCCGAGCCCAGGTCCACGTGAGCCGAGGTTTTAGCCCCAGGGCGGCAGGGCCAGCAGACAGCTGGAGGAACCCCAGAACACCAGGAACTGTGGAGACGCCAGAATTATCAACATAGACATGCCTAGGACAAAGTAAGAGGTTAGTGTCCTATGGACTTTGGGACCTGTATTTGGGGAATGCGTCAGCTCCCTCCCCTGGGGGCTAGAAGCCGCTGAGGAGACACTCCATTTTGTAGTTTTCAGAGGCATTTCCGGCTCCCAGCCTACAAATCTTGGGGAGATCCAGCGATCAGTCTTGGGGGGTAATCGCTCTTGCTTTAACCTCCCTGGATCTGGATTGTGATCTAGGGTGGAAGTCGTGGGTGGGTTTACAGCTTGCCAGAAACGGAAGTTGCCCCCCACACGTTCGGGACGAAAATTCCTCTATCTGGCCTTAAAGCCATAGTGTGGCAACAAGCCCAAAAGTCAAGCAATTAAGTGGCAACATGCCAAGGCAAAGGAAACAGAAACATGCAACCCTAGACTCCTATTTTGGGGGCATAGAGCGGGAAAAGGACTGTGAGGTCAGAAGTCCTGCTCCAAAAGCCCCAGGGGAAAACATGAGCGGGTTGCAGGCCATAGAGGACCTTAAGAAGGACTTTAAAAATCAAATAAGAGAAGTGGAGGAAAAATTAGAAAGAGAAATGAGAAGGATGCAGGAAAAGTATGAAATGAGGGTCAACAGCCTGACTGAGGAAAACAACACCTTAAAAAATAGACTAACTCAAATGGCAAAGGAGGCCCAAAAGGGCAATGAGGAGAAGAATGCCTTAAAAGTCGAATTTGCCAGATGGAAAAAGAATCTCAAAAGTTCACTGAGGAGATTCATTCCTTCAGAGTTAGACTGGAGCAAATGGAAGCTAATGACTTTATGAGAAATCAAGATGCTGTTAAGCAGATCCAAACAAATGAAAGATTAGAAGGCAATGTGAAATATCTCATGGGAAAAACCACTGACCTGGAAAATAGATCCAGGAGAGACAATTTAAAAATTAGTGGACTACCTGAAAGCCATGATCAAAGAAAGAACCTAGAAATCACCCTTCAAGAAATTCTCAAGGAAAACTGCCCTGATGTTTTAGATCCAGAGGGCAAAATAGAGGTTGAAAGAATCCACTGATCACCTCCTGAAAAAGATCCCAAAAAGAAAACTCCCAGAAATATTATAGCCAGGTTCCAGAATCCCCAGATCAAGGAGAAAATACTACAAGCAGCCAGGAAGAAACAATTTCAATATTGTGGAAACACAATCAGAATAGCCCAGGACCTGGCAGCTTCTACACTGAGGGATCGAAGGGCATGGAATATGATATTCCAGAGGGCAAAGAACTGGGAATGAACCCAAGGGTCACCTACCCAGCAAAACTGAGTATTTTGTTTCAGGGGAAAATATGGTCATTCAGTGGAATAGAGGACTTTCAAGCATTCTTGAGGAAAAAACCAGAGTTGAATAGAAAATTTGACATCCAGACACAAGAAGCAAGAGATGCCTGAGAAGGTAATCAGGGAAAAGAAATCAAAAGGAACTTATCAAAGTTGAACTATTTACATTCCTATATGGAAAAGCAATATCTGTGACTGATGATATCTTTCTCACTATGAAAATAATGGAAGAAGGGGGTGTGGTCATATGAATACATATGTGAATGTGTGTGTATATGGTTGCAGTTATATATGGATGGAGGGCATGGGTTGAATTTGTTGGGAAGGGAGAATACTCAAGGGATGAAGTTGTGAGGTGAGAGAGGAGTTTGGCAGGAGGAGATGGGGAGAGACATGGTGGGTAAACTATCTCATGTAGGGGAAGTGGGTGCAAAGGAGGGGGAGAATAAGGAAGGCTAAAAAGGCAAAACCACATTCACATTGAATTTGGTTCAGGGAGAAAATGACATACATACTAAATGGGATATCTCAACCTGCAGCAGGATAGGGGGAAGGGGGATGAGAGGAGGGATGATGGATGGGAGGGCATCCTTGGGGTGAGGGGAGGTTGGAAGTACCCACTATAGAAGAGGGACAGGATCATGTAGGGAATGGACCAGGTGGGGGTGGGATGAGTGGGAGGGAATTATAAGCAGCCTTGTACAATATATCTACTATGATAATGTTTTGCATAGCTAGACATGTACAACATATACTGAATTACTTATATCCCAAGAAGGAATGGGTGACAAGGGAGGAAGGAAAGGGATCTGAAATTGAAGGTCGTAACATTACATGTTTCAAATATATATATAAATACTATTATTAATTCTCTTTTGCCTATAATTGGGAGATAAGATGTGCAGGCATTGGGACACAAAGATTCATTTTCCTCTAATGGAAAAGTCGATGGGGGTATGGGAGAAGGTATGGGAGAGAGCAGATTGGAGGAAGCGATATCTTGTGGGACTGCTATTCTGGGAGGTTGGGTAGGGGAATAATGGGGGGAAAATGATTGTAACTCAAAATCTGGCGGAAATGAATGATGTAAAACAGAAGTTAATAAAGTATCTGTTTAAAAATTAAAAAAAAAAGAGAGAAGCACCTAAAATTGTTATTGCGACTATATATTCAGAAAAATTTCTCTGTGGATGAGGAAAAAGGTCTAAAAACTTACTGAATTCTGTTTAACTCTAGTCTCAAAGAGAGAATGTTATCTTCTCACTTAAAAAAAAAAAACAACCCAACAACGAAAGTATTGAAGCCTCCAAGCCAGTGGCATACTTTTACTACCCTGGAAGTTATATATATTTTCCCTTTTTAACTAGAATATGGCCAAAGATATGGGATGGTGACTGTATCCATGGGATCAGTGTCCACCAACACCAGTAGCTGAGAGAATGTTGGATTCTGGGGCATCCAATGGTGGTAGCAGCAGAGGTTCTATTTTTGTTGTTGTTGTTGTTGTTGTTTTGTTTTGTTTTAGTTTTTATTAATTCATTCCTTTACTTTGAGTTTACAAGATTCAGTTTCCCAGTTCTTTGAGTTTCAAATTTTCTCCTCCTCCTTCCCCTTCCCCCTCCTATGGTGGCATACAATTGAAGAGGGTTAGGGTTGCTCTGGAGAACCCAAAATACCATCATGTTGGGTCCTGCCAAATGAATTCGACTCAAGTCTTCTCAGCCAAAGAGAAGTAAAATTTATTAAAAGTTTGCTTGCATTAGACACAGAGTAAGTCTGTGCTAGGTCATTCTATGGCACTCTCACTATTCTATAGTGTGAGATGGCACCTTATATACAGAAGGTTGTGGGAGGAATCTGGGGTGGTCTAGAGGAGGAGTTTGGGTAGGATTTTCAGGAAGAGTTAATGAGGGCAATGAGTGATTAAGGGTGGGAAGTGCTAGAGGCTACAGACAGTGGTGGGCTGGGCCAGTTCAAGGGTGGATCAATATTTTGATAGGTGGGAAGTCTAGTAACAGAAGGTGGGGAGTTTAGTAACAGAGGCTTGGGCTCAGCCACAAGGTAAGGCTTATTGCCTCATGCAAATGCTCATCAAATGGGATGATTTAATCAAGAGTCCAAGGGGAGGTTCCCAGAGCCTGTACCTCAAGGACTCAAGGAGAGCTCTAGGGGGCTCCCAGAGTCCATACCTCATCACAATCAGGTATAGGATCTGCAGATACTTTCACATTAGACATTGGTCAGCTTATAAAGGATTGTATCACATGGAATGAACAGTGGGAAAGAGTAAACAAAATCAAACAAGAAAAAGAAAGAGAGCAGGTAATTTGATTCAATGTGCATTCAAACTCTGTATTTTTCTGGCTCTTCCTCTAAATGTAGACATCTCTCTCCATCATGAGTCTTTTGGAATTTACTTACTGGAGTCCAGTCTATCAAAGTCAGTCCTCACACATACATTGTATCTGTTACTGCGTACAAATTTTTCCTGTTTCTGCTCGTCACTCAGCATCAGTTCACATAAGCCTCTCCAGGTATATATGAAGTCCATCTGCTCTTCATTTCTTATGGCGCAATAGTATTCCATTACATTCATATACCATAACTTGTTTAGCCATTCCCCAAGTGATAGGCATCCCCTTAATTTCCAATTCTTTGCCACCACAAAAAGAGCTGCTATAGAGTTTTTGTACATATAGGTCTTCATCCTGCTTCTATGATCTCTTTGGGATACAACCATAGAAGTGTTATTGCTGGGTCAAAGGCTATGAAATTACTTATCACCCTTTGGGCACATTTCCACATGGCTCTCCAGAATGGTTGGATAAGTTCACAACTCCACCAGCAATATATTAATGTTCCAATTTTTCCATATCCTGTCCAGCATTTATCATTTTCCTGTTTTGTCATCTTAGTCAATCTAACTGGTGAGATGTGGTAATGCAGAATTGTTTTGATTTGCATTTCTCTAATCAATAGTGATTTAGAGCATTTTTCCATATGCTTATATATATATATCTTTAATTTCTGCCCCTGAGAACTGTCTATTCATATACTTTGACCAGTTATCAATTGGGGAATGGTTTGTATTCTTATAGATCTCACTCAGTTCTCTGTATATTTTAGAAATGAGGCCTTCATCAGAGACATTGGTTGTAAAAATTATTTCCTCATTTCCCACTTCCCTCTTAATCTTGGTTACACTGGCTTTGTTTATATAGAAGATTTTCAGTTTCATGTAATCAAAGTTATCTATTTTGCATTTTGTAATGCTCTCTAATTCTTGTTTGGTCATGGTATCTTCCCCTCTCCATAAATCTGCCAGGTAAACTATTCCTTGTTTTTCCAGATTGCTTACAGTAGCATATTTTATACCTAGATCATGCATTCATTTAGACTTGATTTTGGTATACAGTGTTAGATAATTATCTATGCCCAGTTTCTGCCATACTATATTCCAGTTTTCCCAGCAGTTTTTGTCAAATAGTGAGTACTTATCCCCAAAACAGGGGTTGTTGGGTTTATCAAAGAGTAGATTATTATAGTCATTGACTGCTGAGTCTCATGTACCCAATCGATTACATTGATCCACTGCTCTATTCCTCAGCCAGTACCAAGTAATTTTGATGATTGCAGCTTTATAATACAGATTAAAATCTGTTATAGCTAGGCCACCTTCCCTGGCATTTCTTGACATTAATCCCTTTGATATTGTGGACCTTTTGTTATTCCAAATGAATTTTGTTACTATTTTCCCTAGGTCTGTAAAGTAATTTTTTGGTAAATTGATTGGTATGGCACTAAATATGTAATTTAATTTAGGTAAAATTGTCATTTTTATTATATTAGCTCAACCCAGCCATGAGCAAGTGATGTTTGTCCATTTAGTTAGATCTGATTTTATTTGTGTGAAAAGTGTTTTATAATTGTGTTCATATAGGTCCTGGGTTTGTTTTGGCAGGTAGATTCCCAAATATTTTATAATGTCTACAGTAACTTTAAGTGGGGTTTCTCTTTCTATCTCTTGCTGTTGGATTTCATTAGAAATATATAGGAATGCCAAGGATTTATGTTGGTTTATTTTATATCCTGTAACTTTGCCAAATTTATTTATTGCCTCAAGTAGTTTTTACTTGATTCTTTAGGATTCTCCAAGTATATCATCATATCATCCACAAAGAGTGATAACTTGTACTCTTCTTTGCCTAATTTGATTCCTTTGTTTTCTTTTTCTTCTCTAATTGCTACTGCTAACATATCTAGTACCAAATTGAATAAGAGGGGTAATAGTGGACACCCTTGTTTCACCTCTGATCTTATTGGAAATGCTTCCAACTTACCCCCATTACATATAATACTTGCTGATGGCTTTAGAAGATGCTATTTATTATTTTAAGGAAGGCTCCATTTATTCCTATACTTTCTAGTGTTTTTAACAGGAATGGATTTTGTACTTTGTCAAAAAGCCTCTTCTGCATCTATTGAGATAACCATATGGTTTCTGCTAGTTTTATTGCTAATATAACCAATTATACTGATGGTTTTCCTATTATTAAACCATCCTTGCATTTCTGGAATAAATCTTACCTGATCAAAGTGTAATATTCTTGTGATAATTTGCTGTAGTCTTTTGCTAGTATTTTATTTAAAATTGTTGCATCTGAATTCATGAGAGGATTTGGTCTATAATTTTATTTTTTCATTTTATCCCTTCCTGGTTTAGGTATCAGTACAATGTTTGTGTCATAAAAAGTATTTGGTAGGACTCCTTCTTCGCTAATTTTCCCAAATAGTTTGTAGAGTGCTTGGTAGAATTTGTCAGTAAATCCATCTGGCCCTGGAGATTTTTTCCTAGGGAGTTCACTGATGGCTTGTTTTTTTTTTTGGGTTTTTTTTTTGTATTTTTGGTTTTTTTTGTTTGTTTTTCTGAGATGGGGTTATTTAAGTAATTTACTTCCTCTTCATCTGGACAGCTTATACTTTTGTATAAATTCATCCATGTCACTAAGATTGTCAAATTTATGTGCACACAATTTGTCAAAATAATTCCTAATTATTGTTTTAATTTTCTCTTAATTGGATGTAGATTCACCCTTTTCATTTTTGATACTCATAATTTGGTTTTCTTCTTTATTTTTTTTTATCATATTGGCTAAGGGTCTATCAATTTATTGGATTTTTTCATAAAACCACATCTTAGTTTTATTTATTAATTCGATAGTTTTCTTAATTTCAATTTTATTAATCTCTCCTTTGGTTTTCATTATTTCTAATTTAATATCTAACTGCAGATTTTCAATTTGTTCTTTTTCTAGCTTTTTCAATTGCATGCCCAATTCATTGACCACCCTTTACTTTAATTTATTCATGTATGCACCCAAGGACATAAAACTTCCCCTAAGAACCACCTTTGCTGCATCCCAGAAATTTTGGTATGTTGTCTCATTATTGTCATTCTCTTGAATTAAATTACTGTTTCTATGATTTCTTGTTTGACCCATACATTCTTTAGGATTAAATAGTTTAGTTTCCAATTAGCTTTTAGTCTATCTTTCCATGGCCCTTTATTGCATATGCTTCTTATTTGCATCATGATCTGAGAATGATGCATTTAATATTTCTTCCTCTCTGCACTGAATTGTGAGCTTCTTAGGTCCTAGTACATGGTCTATTTTTGTGTATGTGCCATGTACTGCTGAGAAGAAGGTATATTCCTTTTAATCCCAATTCAGTTTTCTCCAGAGACCTATCATACCTACCCTCTCTAAAATTTTATTCACCTCCTTAACTTATTTCTTGTTTATTTTGAGGTTGGATTTATCATGTTCAGAGAGGGGGAGATTAAGGTCCCCTACTAGTATAGTTTTGCTATCTATTTCTTCCTCTAATTTCCTTACCTTCTCCTCTAGGAATCAGGATGCTATACCAATAGGTGCATATATGTTAAGTAATGATATTGCTTCCTTCTCGATGGTGCCTTTTAGCAGGATATATTTTCCTTCCTTATCTCTTTTAATTACATCATTTTTTGCTTTTGCTTTATCTGAGAAAAGGTTTGCTACCCCTGCTTTTTTTTACTTTACTGAGGCATAATATATTTTATTCCAGGCTTTTACCTTTATGCTCTGTGTATCCCTCTGTTTCAGATGTGTTTCTTGTAAACAGCATATTGTAGCATTATGGTTTTTTAATTCATTCTGTTATTCCCCTCTGTTTTATGGGAGAGTTCATCCCATTCACATTCACAATTATGATTACTATCTGTCTCTTTCCCTCCATCCTATTACCTCCCCTGTTAACACTTTTATTTTTCTCCCCTTCTCCCTTGCCCTCCTTAAGAGTTCTCCTTTTGACCAACTCCTCCCTCAGCATTCCCTTCTGATCAGTCCCCCTCCCATTTCTTCCCCTTCCCCCTTACTTCCCCCTCCCTTCTAACACCCCCTCTTTCATAGTCCTCCTATTGGACTGTAGGATATGATACATTTTTATACTTAATGTAGTATTTCTTATTTGTACCAAGAATGATAGGAATAAATCTCATGCAAACCTCCTCTCCCTCCCCTCTTTCCCTCTGATAAGTTTTGTGTCTCTTCTAGATAGAGTCCTATGCTTAAATGGTTGTGTTATTCCCTCCTTGTACCAGCATCAGTGAGGGAAAATCTCATTTTACACTCATCTCCCTCCCTTCTTTCCCTCTGTTATACTATTTTTATGCCTCTTTGTGTGGCATAACTTACCCTTTTCTGCTTCATTCTTTCCTCTTCTTCCATTGCAGTCCCTTTGTAGCTTTTAATAAGGTTTTTTATCGTTATTTTGTGTAATTTATACTCATACCCTCTACTTGCTTATAAACAGTTTGCCCTTATTAAATAACAGGGTGTGTGTGTGTGTGTGTGTGTGTGTGTGTGTTTTCCTTGTTTACCTTTGTATGTCTCTCTTGCATCTCATAATTGGAGGTTGAATTTTCCATTGAGCTCTGGCTTTTTCATCAGGAAGGTCTGGAAATTTGTTATATCATTGAATGACAAACTCCTTGTCTGGAATAATATGTTCAGTTTCACTGAGTAGGTGATCCTTGGTTGTAACCCCAGCTCTTTTGCCTTGTGAAAAATTGTATTCCACTTCCTCCAGTCTTTCAGTGTAGAGGCTGCCAGATCCTGTGAGATCTTGGTTCTGAGATATTTGAATTGTTACTTTCTGGCCACTTGTAGTATTTTCTCCTTTACTTGGTAGCTCTGGAGTTTGGCCACCACATTTCTCACTTTTCAATTTGGGATCTCTTTCAGGGGCTGTCTGGTGGATTCTCTCAATTTCTATTTTACCCTCTGGTTCTAGTATCTCAGGGAAGTCTTCCTTGATGGGCTCTTGGAAGATGTTGTCCAGGCTCATTTTTTCATCATGATATTCTGTAAGCCTATGATTCTCAGATTATCTCTCCTGGATCTGTTTTCCTGGTCAGTTATTTTTCCATTGAGATGTTTTACCTCTTTTTCTAATTTTTTATTCTTAATGTTTTGTTTGACTAATTTTTGGTTGCTCACAGTGTTATTTACTTCAATTTAGTTGATTCTAGTTTTTAGAGAATTATTTTCCTCAGTTTTTGGAGCTCCTTTTTCCATATCACACATTTTTTCTTTTTAAGTAGCTATTTCCTTTATTGTAATGTTTTTCTAATTTTGCAATTTTGACTTTAAAAGAATTATTCATTTTATCTTCTATATCTTTAACTTGGTTTTCAAAGTTCCTTTTGAGTTCATCTAGGAAAGCTTGCTGTGCTTGAGACCAATTCCATGTTGAGGCTTCAACTGTGTGTGTGGAGTCAACACTCTCTCCCTCTGAATTTGGTTCCTCTCAGGATAGATAATAGGACTCCAGAGTCTTTGTCTTTGCTATCTGCTTTTTACCCATTTAGAGGCAGGTTTCAAGCCATGCCCTTTCTCTAGGATTCCCAAGCCTTAACTGTTTAAGGTTTTGCCCTGGGACAATAATTAATATGTTTTCAGGGTCAGAGGGGGGATTGGAGCAGCAGGGGTTCACTCTGCCATCCTGGTCCCTGGAGGTCCAGATAGGAGCTTTTTTAATTTATGGGCTGTGGATTGGTAGTCCCAGGAGTAGCTGCTGCCTCTGCCAGGGGCCCTGCATATGATTCTTACCCTGTTCCATCCAGTCCCAGATCTTCAGTGATAGGTCTGGCAGTGGCCCTTGTGGTTGGTGGGTCAACTTGCCCCCACGTTGATCAGGCCTTGTCTGGCCCTTTGTGTGCTGTAGCATCTGACCCTCTGTACCACCCCTGGTTGGCATCTGGCCCTCTGTGCTGCCCAGCATCATCTTCTGGGCCTCAGTGCTGCCCAGGGTCATCTCAAGAGGTCCGATTTTCAAAATTGAAGGGCTGAGTATGAGTTCAGAACAATAGGTTACCTATCTATAGGTGGCCAGTGGGAAGTAAGAGATATGGTCTGGAAAGAATCTGGCTAATCCACATTTCTAAGTCCCCCAAAAAAGATAAAATGGTATGTGTCTTTTTTTTTCTTTTTAGTTTTGTCTGAAGCCAGAGACTTCTATTTCTACCAGCAAGAGGTGGAATTTGCAAGAGCCAGAAGAGTGGCCAGTACAATGCAAGGTTGGTGGGAGAGAAAAGTCCATAAGTATAGAGGAAAGTTTTTGCATTCTCTACTAGATCTAGGAGATAAGCATCACTATCTAAAAGCAAGCAAGCAAACAAACAACAAACCCTCTAAATAGAGGATGAGTATTTAATGACAATACTGGCTAGTGGTGCTTCTTGGGAGGTACTTCATATAGCTTTCTAAAGCTTTCTTTAAGTTCTTTTCATACCTGATTTGCTTCTTATTATAATGAGGGTTTGGTGTATACCTAGATGACCTAAGATGGTATGATCTATGGGAAGATGCTGGAGAACCTGTATATGAAAGACTAGAAGACTAGAACATACATGGACCATTCTTCATTGGCCTTCTGCATTGTGTTTTTTAATAGTATTTCATCTTTCCAATTACATATAAAGATAGTTTTCAATATTTATTTTTTATAATATTTTGAGTTTCAATTTTTTCCAATTTATTTATTTATTTTTAGTTTTCAACATTCATTTATACAACATTTTGAGTTAAAAATTGTCTCCCTTTCTTTCCCCTACCCCACCCCAAAATAGCAAGCCTACTGAATACCCTTTTGCCCAATCCATTTTCTCTTATATTCTCCCCCATGCCCCCTAACTTTCTAGTAGGGCAAGACAGATTTCTAAAACCCAGTGGTTGTATATCTTATTTCTCAGTTGCCTGTAAAAACTTTTTTTAAACATTTGTTTTTCAAACTTTGAGTTATAGATTTTTTCCCTTCTTCCCTCCTTACCCACCCCCACTGATTCAATTCAATATAGGTTATACAAGTGCAGTTACACAAAACATTTCCATAATAGTTATATTGTGAAAAAATATTATTCCCTCCATCCTATCCCACCCCACAATTGTTCTGTTTTTTTTTTCTTTTGACCCTATCCCTTTTCAAAGGGGTTTGATTCTAACTACCTTCTCCCCCAATCTGCTCTCCCTTCTATCACCACCCCCCCCTTATCCCTTTGCCCTGTATTTTCTTGTAGGGTAAGATACCTAATTGAGTGTGTAGTTATTTCCTCCTTAAGCCAAGTTCAAAGAGAGTAAGATAGTCCCATTCCCTTTCGCCTTCCTGATCTTCCCCTCCATTATAAAATGTTTCTCTTGCCTCTTTTATAGGACATAATTTACCCTAATATATCTCTCCCTTTCTCCTTCTCCCAATAAATTCCTCTCTCACCTCTTCATTTTATTTTTTAGATACCATCCCTACATATTCAACCCTTCCTGTGCATTCTATGTATACATGTACAAACATATGCCCACACTCACATATATATTTATATACACATGTACCCTCTTATACATACATACATATATGTATGTGTCTATATATATATATATATATATATATATATATATATATATATATGCACACATATTTATACACACATATATATTCTCTTCAACTGTTTTCATACTGAAAAAAGTCTTATGAGTTACAACTATCATTTTTCCATCTAGGAATGTAAATAGTTCAACTTTAATAAGTTCCTTATGATTTCTTTTTCCTGTTTACCTTCTCATGCTTCTCTTACCTCTTGTATTAGAAAATAAAATTTTCTCTTCAGCTCTGTTTTTTTTTTCATCGAGAATGCTTGAAAATCCTCTATTTCATTGAATGATCATATTTTCCCCTGAAACATTATACTCAGTTTTGCTGGGTAGGTGATTCTTGATTTTTGTCCTAGATCCTTTGACCTCTGGAATATCATATTCCAAGTCCTTCAATCCCTTAATGTAGAAACTGCTAGGTCTTGTGTTATCCTGATTATGTTTTCACAATACTCAAATTGTTTCTTCCTGACAGCTTGCAGTATTTTCTCCTTAACCTGGGAACTCCGGAATTTGGCTATAATATTCCTAAGGAATTTTCTTTTGGGAATTTTTTTCAAGAGGATATTGGTGAATTATTCCAATTTCTATTTTGCCCTCTGGTTCTAGAGTATCAGGGCAATTTTCCTTGAGAATTTCTTGAAAGATGGTGTCTAGGCTCTTTTATTGATCATGGATTTCAGATAGTTCAATAATTTTAAAGTTATGTCTCCTACCTCTCTTTTCCAGGTCACTGGTTTTCCCAATGCGATATTTCATATTGCCTTCTATTTCTTCATTTGTTTGGATCTGTTTTATAGTATATTTATTTCTCATAAAGTCATTAGCTTCCAATTGCTCCAATCTAATTTTGAAGGAGTTATTCTCTTTAGTGAATTTTTGAAATTCCTTTTCCATCTGGCAAATTCAGCTTTTTAAGGCATTCTTCTCCTCATTGGCTTTTTGGGCCTCTTTTGCCATTTGAGTTAGTCTCTTTTTAAGGTGTTATATTCTTCAGTATTTTGGGCGGTCTCCTTTAGCAGGCTCTTGACCAGCTTTTCATGATTTTCTTGCATAATTCTCACTTCTCTTCCCAATTTTCCCTCCACATCTCTTACTTGATTTTCACAATCCTTGGAACTAATCTATGGGCTGTAACCAGTTAATATTTTTCTTGGAATCTTTTGATGCAGGAGTTCAGACTTCATTGTCTTCCTCCTGTTCCATGCTTTGATCCTTTTTATCTGCCCAAAATGAATCTATGGTCTGATAGCCTTTCCCCTGCTTGATCATATTGCCATCCAATTACTAGACTTTAGATCTCTTTCCACAGTAGAAATCTGCTTCCAGAATGGAGAGAGCTTTGTCCCCAATTGCTGGGGGCTTTGCAGCTGCTGAAGCTATTAGGAAGGCACCCTCTCTACAGCCCCCAGAAACTCTGGCACACTGACCATACACCCCAGGACCACCATCCAAGACCATGATCCAGATCCAAGAAGGTTAAAGTAAGAGTGGTTACCCTCTGAATGGTCACTTGTTCCCTCTGTGATCTGCAGGTCAGGAGCTCTGGAGGCAGCCACACACTGTGGCTGCAGGGCCTCCAACCGCTCTTTCCCCAGGGACAGTGTCCCTATCACACTCTTCCTTACCCCCATGGTACCAAGAAAGTTCCACGCTGAACTTTTACTTTTTCTTTTGAATTTATGGGTCAAGAGTTTTGGAAATCACCACAGCTGCTGGTCATTCACTCTCCTGAAGTCTGCTCTGGCCCAGCTGCCCTGGGGCCTGAATGCTGTGGCTCCTGCAAGACTGCACTCAGCTCCCAGTGTGCTGTGGGAGACAGCCTGCCAGCCTGTCTTCAGTGGAAGATTTGTTGCTCTCTGTCACTTTGTGGTTTCTGTAGCTCTAAAATTTTTTTAGAGTCATTTTTACAGGTATTGGAAATAGTTGGAGCTGGAGTCCACACCAAGTTTGTGCTTCTACTCCACCTTCTTGGCTTTGTCCCTCAAGGTCCCTTTCCTTCATTGTCTTAATCCTCAGATGTGAATGCAGGAAAAACAAAACAACACAGATGTCAGGTCAATTCAAAAACACCGATAGCTCTGGCTATATAATCAATGGAAAAGAATTGCTTCCATCCATTTGGTAGGCCAAAAAAGAATTTCCACATCTTCTCCAAATCTCCAGTATTCCATATTTAATTCCCCCAATGCCTTTCATGTAGATGACATCATGTAAGTGAGTGGTCTAAGACTGTGGCAAACTCTTATTACATTTACAAATTAAGATCAATCATAATTCCTTTCTGATCCATATAAATTAATTAATTGGATGCCAGAAGAGACTAAAATGGAGGATGCTAATAATTAGCCTGGTACATACACAGGATTAAACAGGCCAGAGGTTAAAATATTTGTCTAGAATGCTAGAGATTTCTTTGGGGAGGAGGGAGGAATGGGCTGATTGAAAGCAAATATTATGGTTTTGAGTTTTTAAACAATTGTTTACACCCCCTAAATAGTAGAAATAGAGAAAACACATTATTAGACACCTTGCAAATCCTTTGCTAATAGAGTAACTGGTGAATCAGATACAGCTGACTTAAAGTTCACAAGCTCCATAATTCAAAGTGAGGGGAAGGTGCTGGTGTAGGGGTATAGACCAGGGGGTCACATATCCATAGGTGTCCAAAGAGAGGTGAAAGTTTTGGTCTAGAAAGAGTCTTACCTACCCACACTCCTAAAGTAGGAAAATGAAAAAAAATAGTGGCTATATTTTTCTTTCTCTTTAGTTTTCAACCCTAAATCTCTTCACTACTTGCCTTACCTGGTAGTAACACCAGCCAGTTTCACAAGTCTCATTGGTAAGATTTTGTCAACAGCCCTGGAGACTTCAAGGATTGACTTGATTATATTGACTTAAAATAACTGGCAGCAGAGAACTCAATTTTCTTTTTCTTTTTTTCTTCTTAGATATTCTGCAATGTTTCAACATATTTTAATTCTATAGAAGCAGAAAGCTTCTTAGTTTTGACATAAACGTGCATCACTTACACGTTAAGCTATTCCAAAAGAATAATGGGTGACCAAAATGATGGCCATTAATATTTGTTTTTAAAGCTTTCAACTTCTACTTTTTTTTTTAAAGCAATTGGGGTTAAGTAACTTGCTCAAGGTTACATGGCTAGTCATTATTTATGTGTGGGTGCTCATTTTCTGAGGCCAGATTTGATCTCAGGTCATCCCAACTCCGAGGCTGGCGCTCTTACTCACTGCGCCACCTAGCCACCCCTTTAGGGCAATTGGGGTTAAGTAACTTGCCCAAGGTTACACGGCTAGGTTTTTTTTTTGTGTGTGGATTAAGTGTCTGAGGCCGGCTCCGAACTCAGGTCCTTCTGACTCCAGGGCCGGTGCTCTATTCACTGCGCCACCTAGCCGCCCCTCAACTTCTACTTTTTGAAGGCCCTTTCCTCCTCCTTGGTGCTTTCAAGAAAATGGAGCCCTAAAGAGTTCACTTTCTCTTAAATACATAAAAAAACTGCAGAGACTAGAGACATTGCCCTGGACTTAAATCTTGACACTTGTTGCTTGGTCCTTTAGTGAACTCAAGGTCATATAACTACTTTGAGCTTCATCTGCTCAAATGTTTATAGTGCTTACTATGTGCCACCCAATATGCTCAGTGTTTTGCAAATATTAGCTCATTTGACCCTTTGAACCTTACAACAACCCGGGGAGGAAGGTTATTATCCCCATTTTACACATGAAGAAACTGAAGCAAACAGAGAACTTGGTGGGACTTGCCCACCTTCACATGGCTAGTGAGTGTCTGAGACCAAATTTGAAGTCAGGCGACATGAGAAGGTAATTTTAAATAATCTTCAAGTCTCCCATTTTTTAATCTTTCATTCTATGGACCTGTTTTCCAGAAAAGATCTACTTCCTGTCAGTCATGTATGGAGTATGATTTTAAGTCAATGTTTCCTTTTCCAATGTCATTTTCATTTTAAGGCCTCCTTCTCAGTGTGGTATGAAAAGTGTCTTTCTCAAAGGGTTTCAGAAATCAGGAGGTATAATATTTATTTTTGCTTTTTGGAAGGCAATTGGGGTTAAGTAACTTTCCCAAGGTCACACAGCTAGGTTTTTGTTTGTGTGTGCATTAAGTGTCTGAGGCTGGATCCGAACTCAGGTCCTTCTGACTCCAGGGCTGGTGCTCTACTCACTGCGCCACCTAGCCGCCCTTAGAAGGTATAATTTTGAGAGGATATTCTTTCAGCTGCTCCTGAAAAAATACTCTAAACATATATACTATGGAATATCCTTTCTATTCTGAACACTTAACACAATGCCTGGTACATAGTATAATAAATGCCTGTTAACCAACTATTGACTGCAGCAGATAAAATGCTGGGCCTGGAGTCAGGAGGACCTCTCTTTGTGAGTTCAAATTTGGCTTTAGACCCCTTACTAGCTGTGTGAACTTGGGCAAGTCACTTAATCCTGTTTGATTCAGTAACACATTTATAAAATGATATGGAGAAGGAAATTGTAACAACTCTAGTAGTTCTTTGCCAAGAAAACCCCAAAGGGGTTAATAAAGAGACAAACATGACTGAAAAATGACTCAACAACGACAAAATTCCAATACTATGTTAGCTATTTGGAACAAACCCAAGAGTTCTACCAAATTCTTTTTATGACAATATGGTTTTGATACCTAAATGAGTGAGAGCCAAAACAGAGAAAGAAAATTAAGGAACAGTTGCCTTACTGAATATCAGTACAAAAAAAATTAAGTAAAATCATAGCAAGGAGATCACAGAAATATGTCACAAAGATAATACATTAAGACCAGGTAGGATTTATACCAGGAATTCAGGGTTGGTTCAAAATTAGGAAAACTATCAGCATAATTGAACATATCAGTAACAAAAACAACAAAAAATCAAAATATTATATCAATAGATGCAAAAAAGTACTATGACAAAATGCCACATTCATTCCTATTAAAAACATTAGAAAACATAGTAATCAATGAAGCCATTATTAAAATAGTAAGGAGTATCTAATCTAAATCCAAAATCAAGCGGTATCTATAATGGGGATAAACTTGAAACTTTCCTGTTAAGATCAAGGGTGAAGCAAGAATGTCCATTATCATCATTATTATTCAATATTGTACTAAAATGTTAACTATTGGAATAATGCAAAAAAAATAATTTAAAGAAATAAAAATAGGTAATGAGGGCAGCTAAGTGGCCAAGTGAATAGAGAGCAAGCCCTGGAGTGAGAAGGACCTGAGTTCGGATCCGGCCTTAGACACTTGACACACACAAACAAAAACCTACCTGTGTGACCTTGGGCATGTTACTTAACCCCAATTGCCCTCCAAAAAGCAAAAAAAAAAAAATACATAATGAGAAAACAAAATTATCACTCTTTCCAGATATTATGATGGTATACTTATAGAGAACACTAGAGAATCCACTAAAAAATTGAATTGAAATAATTAACAACTTATGCAAAGTTTCAGGGTATAAAATAAAACCACATAAACAAACAACATTGTTCCTTTCAATCTCCAGGAGCCGCCGCTAGAGCAGCCCCCGTCATGTCAGCCCAACTGCAGATGCAAGAAAAGTATGAAATGACAGTCAACAGCCTGACTGAGGAAAATAACACCTTAAAAAAAGATTAACTCAAATGGCAAAAGAGGCTCAAAAAGGCAATGAGGAGAAGAATGCCTTAAAAAGCCAAATTTGCCAGATGGAAAAAGAATCTCAAAAGCTCACTGAGGAGATTGATTCCTTCAGAGTTAGACTGGAGCAAATGGAAGATATTGACTTTATGAAAAATCGAGATGCTGTTAAACAGATCCAAACAAATGAAAGAATAGAAGGCAATGTGAAATATCTCATGGGAAAAACCACTGACCTGGAAAATAGATCCAGGGGAGATAATTTAAAAATTATTGGACTACCTGAAAGCCATGATCAAAGAAAGAACCTAGAAATCATCCTTCAAGAAATTCTCAAGGAAAATTGCCCTGATGTTTTAGACCCAGAGGGCAAAATAGAGGTTGAAAGAATCCACAGATCACCTCCTGAAAAAGATCCCAAAAAGAAAACTCCCAGGAATATTATAGCCAGGTTCTAGAATTCCCAGATCAAGGAGAAAATCCTACAAGCATCCAGGAAGAAACAATTTCAATATTATGGAAACACAATCAGAATAGCACAGGACCTGGCCACTGCTACACTTAGGGATCAAAGGGCATGGAATATGATATTCAAGAGGGCAAAAGAGCTAGGATTGAAGCCAAGGGTCACCTACCCAGCAAAACTGATTATTTTGTTTCAGGGGAAAATATGGGCATTCCGTGGAATAGAGGACTTTCAAGCATTCTTGAGGGAAAAAACAGAGTTGAATAGAAAGTTTGACATTCACACACAAGAAGCAAGATATGCCTGAGAAGATAGAGCAGGAGTGGAAGGGAGGAAGAGAAGATAGAACACAAAATTTTAGAAAATAAATGTTATAAATGTTTTTACATGTAATTGAAGAATATTTAATGAAATATATTAGAAAAAGATTTTTAAAATAATAGTGGATCTAGAACTCTGCTTTCTATAGAGACAATGAAAAGTTCTGATAAATGTAATGATATACTGAAAGGTTTTGAAATTACAGAAATTCTCAAATGGAGACAAAATGATGTAATACAATCTAGCATCATGCCACATCTCATAAAATATTTTTCTTACATTATCTAAGAGGAGGAGATTTATATTAGCAACCCAATATTCCATAGGGTTTATATTAGAATTCCCAGGGCTTTAATTATTATCAATAATTGATTATTTTGACTTGAAAAAAAATGGACTTTTCATCAAAGATATATTCATTATCCAACATGATATATTGTTTCATGACAATTGATTAAATAATATGTGCCAAAATCATGTGGACTAAATTCCAAATCTGGTAAAATCAAATGATTTGCTCAAAAGCAAGACATTGAATATTGAAGTTATTTGCCTATGGAAAAAGTTTTGAGGTGTGTTGTATAAAGCAATACATGTAATTACTTTATTTTGCCTCAAATAATTTTCATGATACTCTGACTATGATGGAAAATTTAACTATAGGAAATCTATAAGGTTTATGTAAGATACGAGGGTGTCCCTTGAGAATGCTTCTAGTAAAGGATTACTAGGCTGTCTGCACAATGTTTCAAACACAAGGAAAATCTCTATATCCCTAAGAAGCCCTATCTCATTATAGTCCTGATGTAGAAAGTGAAACACTAATAAATAACTGAACATTCAAATAATATTTTTCTTATATAACACAACTTATTCATTCTCATAGGAGTGAATCCAGAGTATAGATTTAAGTAGGCAACTGCTATCCAAAAGTCATACTGTAGTTGGTGGGTGTTCATATGTTGATATTTGATTTTTAAAAACCATCTTTTTATTTTCCCGGTATGAAACAGAAGATTATTAAATATCTAGGAGCTTAGTGCTCTAGCTCATAAACAACTTTATTAGCTCAGCAATGTTCAGTTTTCTCATTGTCATCAGGTTCCATTTTGTCTGATATCCATCAACTCTAAGTCTTCAATTTCCAACTTATATCCTTGAGCTTTTAGAAATGAATTAATTCCTTTCACTGGTTCTGAATTCTTACTTGAATTACATGCAGAAATACAAGGAGTTTCCTGTAATTATTTTTTACTTCTGTCTCCTTTTTCATTCTAGAATCAATCCATCACCCTGGAAGCATTTATTCAAGCAAAGGCAATGTGCCAGGACTGTGGTAGGCACTGGGAGAAGGGAGGGAAGGGAATAACTATTTATACAGCATCTACTCTTTGCCAGGCCCTGTTCTAAGAGCTTTGAAAATATTATCTTATGCTCATAGAAACCCTGTGAGGTATATGGTGTAGCTTTTGTCATTTTACAGTTGAGCAAAACTGTAAGGCAAATAGTGGTCAGTTATCTTGCTCAAAGGCACAGAGTTAGAAAGTGTCTAAGGCTACATTTGTAAACAAGTCTCCCTGACCCCAGGCCTAGGAGGTATAAAAGTCAAAATTATCCTATCCCTGCCCTCAAGCAGCTAACATTCTCTGAGAAGAAAGAAGTAGTATATATCTATATATAAATATAGGTAAATATTATAAATGCATAGACAGATATAGCTATACATATATACTTTCTCTTTCTCCTGATATAATGTAAGCTGCCATATGTATGTGTGTATGTATGTATATACATACATACACACACACACACACACACACACACATATATATATGTAGAGACAGAGGCAAAAAGAATGAGAGGCATACTTTCTCTTTCTCCTCATAGAATATAATCTGCTTGAGGGCAAGGATTGGTTAATTACACACACACACACACACACACACACACACTATGTATACATAAATACGGAAATTTATATTTTATGCATACACACATATGTGTGTATATATGTGTATACACACAATGAATTTGGGTCATGGTCATGTGAATAGAGATAAACCGACAAATGCAAGAGATATTGTGGAAGTAGAACCTGGTCAATCTATTATCTAAGAATATTGTCAGAAAAACCCTAACAGGGCAGAGTATTCAGGAGGAGAACATGATTAATGGTGTCCAGAGCTACAAAGTAGTCAAGGACAGTCCTACTCAAGAGGAATATATGTTAGTTGTATTTGTACCATATATACAATAGCAAACTTAACAAAATAGCCTTTATATTCAACTAAGTTAAAAAAAGGACCCTGTCTTCTTGGGTTGCTAAATTTGCCCTAAATTCAACTAAGCATCAGGAAATGCAGCCTTTTCTATTGGTCCTAACTGTGACCCTGGGTGAATATATGATGAAGAGAAAGGATATTTCCAAAGCAAATTCAAATGTTCAAATATATCTATGATCTTACTAATTTGAATATAGATAATACATGCTTGGCCAGCTTGTTCACATCCTGCCCCTTTCCTGCCAGACTTTTGCCACCACAATGAGTTGTTCTTGTTTCTCTGTCTAAAGATGTTTTGGCTGAAAACTGAATGGGTGGGAACTTCTCAGACTGTGTTACTCTGAAAATCTGTAAGCCAAGCTTTGAACTAACAAAAAAATATTTTCAACTCTCCATCCTATTCCATCTTTTGCTGCTGAATTTGGTTAAGATAAACTCAAACTCAGAGTTCAAAGAAGTGTAAGAGTGAAATTGTTTAAACTATTGAATCAGTGAGCCCCACCCCTCACCCATCCAGAGAAGATAGAATTGCTCAAGAGAGTATATAAGGGCTCCTCTTAACCCAAAGCTTGAAAAGAAGTGACAGCTAAATAGGCTGTCAAACTCAAAATTGGACAGCCAAAGAGAAGTAAAAACAAAATCATATGTCACTGAAGACATTTCAGGAAGGAAGAAAGCAACACCCAAAACTAGGCAATGAGTGGCCTAGCCCTTTCTTTCTGTCTGTTCCTGAGATGATTATCAAGTGGCTTGGCTGTCTTCACTCCTCCTCACCCTGTTCTGAGCAGGGTAATGAATATTGTCTAACTGAGCAGTTCACCCATCACTTTCCCCACCCAAGGTTTCATTTAGAAAGGTAAGGATTGGCTCCTGACTGGTTGGACTCTTATCCTTTATAACATATAATTAGATTCTAGCAGAACAGAAGCTAATTTGTGGGTTTAATATAGTACTGCTTTTAGAAAATAATAAAATATTTTTTTTCTCCCAAAGCACTGAGTGTACATCAGCATTACCATAAATCACACAGTTTTCAGTCTCACAACTTATGAGTTTTCTTTTCATTTTTTATTTTTATTATTATTATTTATATCATCATGGATGACACAGCATCTATTGCTAGCTAATGATTCCCTCTTTTAGATATAGTGGGAACTGTTCTGTAGTTGAGTTTGAATCCAGGGATTTTTCTCCCATTTGGAAATGTAGACTGATTGAGCTGCTTAATGAGAGCTAGAGCTTTGCACTTTGAAGTCTTAAAAAGGAGTTCACTGGTGATCACAGAAGGTAACTTTGCTGTATCTGAGTCAGACCATATTTGCGTTAGTTAAAGTAATGGACTTTCTCTTTAGAAAAAAAAATAGCTTGTTTTCTTACTAAAGTACAGATGTAGTAGAGAAAGTTCTGGACTTGAAATGAGGAAGATCTGGGTTAAAGGCTAGCTCTCTTATTGGTTATATGACAATGAAGACAACCCTTAAACACTCTGTGCTTCAATATTTGTAAAGTGTGCATAGTCATGTGTGGAGTAGCTAACTACAGGGGTGGTAATGAGGGGTAAATGAGATAATGCTTATAAAGTACTATATAAATATCTATTATAATAGACATATAGGTGACATAGTGGATAGTGAATCACTCAGGAAGTTCTGAGTTTGAATTCTGCCTCAGACAATTGCTAACTTTGATCTTGAGGAAGTTATAGTCTCAAGTTCCTCATCTGAAAATGGGGATAACAGGGGTAGAGTCAAGATGGCAGAGGAGAAACAGCACTTCCACGGAGCTCCAATCCACCACCACTTCAAAATTATGTAAAAGAATGACTCTGAATGACCTCTGGAGCTCCAGAACCCACAAAATGACACAGAGAAGCTAACCTCCTGCTGAGGACTGCCAGGCAGCTGAGCAGGGAGCGGCCAGTGTGGCACACTGGGAGCAGAGACCGGGACAACATGAGTTGTGGTTTTAGCCCAAGGGCAGCCAGATAAGCAGCGGGCTGGAGGGAACCCGGAACATCAGCAGCTGTGGAATTCCCAGAATTATCAACACATAAATTCCTAGGACAAAGTGAGAGGTCAGTGCCCTATGGACTTTGGGACTGCTTGCAAGAATGCATCAGCTTCTTCCCCTGGGGTTGAGAAGCTGCTGAGGAGACTGCCAGCTTGCTCCACATTTTTGCATTGCAGCTCCTGCTCTTGGCCTGCGAACTGTAGGGGGATCTGGTGATCTGTCTGGGGGGTAAGGACTCTTGCTTTACCCTTCTTGGATCTGGATTGTGGTCTGGGGAGGAGGTCTTGGGGTGTGTGACCAGCTTGCCAGAGTGTGTGCATGTATCACAGAGGCCACCCAACTAATCCCTCTGGAAGTTGATAAAACCCCAATATTTGGGAAGGGAGTTCCCCTGGCTGGTGGCAAAGTCCTACTGTGGCAACAAGCCCAAAAGTCAAGTAATTGAGTGTCAACATGCCTAGGAAAAGGAAACAAAATAAACAGAAAAATGAAGCATTAGACTCTTATTTTGGCAAAAAGGATGAAAGCTTGGAACAAGAGAAGGACTATGAGGTCATAACTCCTGCACCAAAAGCTCCAAATGAAAATACGAGCTGGCTACAGGCCACAGAGGACCTTAAGAAACAGATAAGAGAAGTAGGAGAAAAATTGGGAAGAGAAATGAGAAAGATGCAGGAAAAGTATGAAATGAGAGTCAACAGACTGACTGAGGAAAATAACTCCTTAAAAAATAGACTCAAAGAGGCAATGAGGGGAAGAATGCCTTAAAAAGTCGAATTTGCCAGATGGAAAAAGAATCTCAAAAGCTCACTGAGGAGAATCATTCCTTCAGAATTAGACTGGAGCAAATGGAAGCTATTGACTTTATGAGAAATCAAGATGCTATTAAGCAGATCCAAACAAATGAAAGAATAGAAGGCAATGTGAAATATCTCATGGGAAAACCCACTGACCTGGAAAATAGATCCAGGAAAGACAATATAAAAATCATTGGACTACCTGAAAACCATGATTAAAGAAAGAATCTAGAAATCATCCTCCAAGAAATTCTCAAGGAAAATTACCCTGATGTTTTAGAACCGGAGGGCAAAATAGAAGTTGAAAGAATCCACAGATCACCTCCTGAAAAAGATCCTAAAAAGAAAATTCCTAGGAATATTGTATCCAGGTTCCAGAATTCCCAGATCAAGTAGAGAATATTACAAGCAGCCAGGAAGAAACAATTTCAATATTGTGGAAACACAATCAGGATAACAAAGGATCTGGCAGCTTCTACACTGAGGGATGAAAGGGCATGGAATATGATATCCCACAGAGCAAAGGACCTGGGATTAAAACCAAGAATCACCTACCCAGCAAACCTGAGTATCATGTTTCAGGGGAAAAATTGGTCATTCAGTGGAATAGAGGACTTTCAAGCATTCTTGAGGGAAAAAAAATAGTTGAATAGAAAATTTGACATTCAGATACAAAAAGCAAGAGATGCTTGAGAAGGTAAACAGGGAAAAGAAATCACTATGAACTTATCAAAGTTGAGCTGTTTACATTCCTACAGGGAAAAACAATAACTAACTGATGAAATTTTTCTCAGTATGAAAATAGTTGAAGAAGGGTATATGGGCAAATGAATACATATGTGAATGTGTGTATTTATGTTTTCAGGTATACACAGATAGAGGGCACATGTTGCATTTATTGTTAAGGGATGATACTTAAAAGGTGAGGTTAAGAGGTGAGAAAGTAATGTGGTGAGGCGGAATGGGGAGAGACAAGGGGTGAACTGTCTCATGTAGAGGAGGCAGGGGAAGTTGGTTGCTGGGGAGGGGAGGAACAGGAAGGCAAAAAGGTAAAACCTTATTCTCATTGAATCTGGACCAGGGAGAGAATGACATGCATACTAAATAGGGTGTCCCACCCTACAGAAGCATGGGGGGGAGGTTGATAGGGGAAGGTGATGGAGGGGAGGGAGGGCTGGGGGGGGGAAGTTAGAAGCACCCACTTTTGAAAAGGGACAGGATCAAGGTGAGGAGTGGACCAGGTGGAAGGTGGGATGGGAGGGAGGGAAATACAGTCAGTCTTTTACAATATATCTATTATGGTAATGTGTTGCATAGCTACACATGTACAGCATATACTAAGTTGCTTATCTTCCTTTTAAAATCAAATTTTTAAAAAATATATATAAATACTATGATTAATACTATTTTGCATATAATTGGGAGATAAGATGTGCAGGCAATGGGGCTCAGGGATTCAGCTTGCCCTACAGGAAAAGTCTAAGGGGGTATGGGAGAAGAGATGGGAGGGAGCAGATTGTTTGAGGGGATATCCTGTATGACTGTTATTCTGGGGTGGTGGGCAGGGGAAAATGGGGAAAAATTGTAACTCAAAATGTGACAGAAATGAATGATGTAAATCAGAAGTTAATAAAGCATTTGTGAAAATAATAAATAAATAAAAATGGGGATAATAATAGTACTTAACTTATAGGGTTGTTGTAAGGAATAAAATTATATTTAAGAATTAAAAACTTAAAAAAGCACTAGGAGCAGCTAGGTGGTGCAGTTAGTAGAGCGTTGACCCTGGAGTCAGAAGGACCTGAGTTTGGTTCAGGCCTCAGACACTTAATGCACACAGCAACAAAAACCTAGCTGTGTGACCTTGGGCAAGTTATTTAACCCCAATTGCCCTCCAAAAAGCAAAAAAAAAGCACTAAGATTTTTGGGTTACCTTGAATATGTGAAGTGCATTGTAAAACTCAAACAACTATAGAAACGTTAGCAATATTTTTATTACTACATTTACTTCTTTCCGTCAGTAAGTACTTACTATGTGCCAGGCATTATGCTGTGTTGGGAATAAGAAGAAAAGCATAACAAACATATAAACAAAAAAACAAAAACATGTCCCTGCCCTTAAGAAGCAGACAACTTGTGGAAGAGACAAAGCTAAGTCAATAGGCACTTACATAATAGATACAAAGTAGAAGGGAGTAAACTTAGAGAAGAAGGATTAACGAGCTGGGGAGGTGGTGAAAGATAGATTGGGAAAGGACTCTTATAGCAGGTGGCCTTTGAGCTGAGTCTTTAAAGAATTCAGGGAAACAGAGTCAAAGGTGAGGAAGAAGAGTATCCCAATAATGGAGAACAACAACTGCAAAGGCAGGAAAAGGGAGAGAGTCTCATTTGTGAGAAAGGGTAAGTAGACAGGTATTAGTGATCAAAGTGCATGGTGGGGAATATAATGGCAAGCTAAGAAGTAGTTAACACTTTGTTTCTGCTGTTGAATTAACACCTTGTTTCAGCTATTTAATTAACACAGAAGTAGATAACACCTTGTTTCAGTTCATGATTGTATCAAGTAATAAGATCCAGAACTTGTGAATCCCACAACTTGTGAACCCTAGAATTTGTGAACTCCTATTGCTGATGTAACAGGAAGGGGAGGAGCTAATGGCCATATATAAGGAGAGGCCCAGGCTGGAGATAGCAGAATTGATAACAGAACTTCCAATGCAGAACTGAGAACTGAGAAGAGAGAAGAACTAAGAAGAGTGAGGAACTGAGAAGAGAGTAGAACTGAGCTGAACTGAGAAGGGAACTCTTGTGGTAGAGAAGGAGAAAACTTGGCTATCATAGCATTCTGTTTGTCTCTTCTGTCTGTGTTGATATTTGTTTGTGATACTTTCTACAGAAGCCCTGGGACTATTTACTGGAAATCCTGAAAGAGGATTGTCTGGTTGTCTGTTCACATAAATCCCAGAGGAGGGATTTGGAGGTCCTGGGACTGTACTGATGATTTGTCTTGAGTTCTCAGACCTTTTTGTGGCTCTCTTGATTTCACAGGCAGATAGTGAATTGATGACAGTGCCGGCAATGTATATGGATATTTTTTTGGCTGTGTTAAGTTTTGTCTTCCCAAAAACAGGAATAGTGAAGGACTTGAAGTGTACTGGACACTGTGAACTTCTGTGTGGAACAGGAACTAGATAAGGAACTGGATGAAGAACTGGACAAGGAGCTGGACAAGGAACTTGGAGCTGCCTGCCTTTGAACCCAGGTGACAGCTGTGTAGATTCAGGCAGGACCTGGGACCATGGAAGAGGAACCATGGAAGCTAAGAACCAGCCTCTAGTTAAGATGAAAAGATCTCTCCTTGGGTACCTGATGCTGACTGAGAAGATTATGATTTACGATGACCTAGGGGTAGAGAACTTTGACCTTTGTATTTTGTGTCCCTTAAGCATGATTGAATTAAGGACTTACTAAATTATTTAGTTACTAAATGATTGAGTTACTAAATGAATGCACTTTGCTTAAAACTATGTGACCACTCTGGTGAAAACTTTGTGGCCATTTTATTGATAAGTTGTTATGCCATAACATTGGGAATGCTGTACTTTGATTTCTGTGAATGTTTTGTCTTACTTGGTTACTAAATAAACAGAGAGTTCACTATACTGTATAATCAGAACCTTGAAGCTGTTCACAGCAGTAGTCCCCTGGAAAGCTGCTTCTGCTTGGCTTTACAGGGAATAAAGTGTGAGAATACTGGAAAGCTAGGAATGTAGCCAGGTTGTGAAGGGCTTTAAATAAAGAACAACAAAAATAATTTTAAATTTAATACTGGATTAATTTGGATGAATAGTGCTACAGTGTATTGAAAAGAAAAGCAAGATGTTTAATTCAGCACTTTAGGAAAATGTCTTTGGCAGCTATGTGGAGAATGGATTGGATTGGGACAAGCCTCCATGCAACAAGACCAATTAGAAAGTTACTGATGCAATCTAAGATGTATTGAGGGTCTGCACTAAGATGGGCTTTATGTGAGTAGAGAGATGAGGATATAAAGGAGAGATGCTGGGACCATAGAAAAAACATAATTTAGTAATTTGGCAACTGGTTGGATAAACGGTATGTGAGATAAAGAAAAATAAGGAGTAGAGGATGATGACAAGGTTGTAAATCTGGGCTACTGGGAATTTGGTGGTACCATCCATCATTAATTAATGAATTCCAAAGGGGGAAAGGTTCAGGGGAGGGGAAGAAGGTAAATGAGTGGTTATATTCAGTGATGGAAATATGGTGAGTATTATATCACTGAGATGAATTACATGTAGATAGAAGTCTTTGATATATGGCAGAAGTATGTTGATATTTAAAAAGAGAAATCAACCATTATTTTCATCTATGCTGTGATATAGTAGAAAGGGCCCTGTATATGGAGTTAAAACATCTTTGTTTAAAATTTGTCTCTGGTATTTATTAGCTGTAAACTTAGGCAACCTAACCTGTTACTTAAACCCCTAACTTGTTACCTAAACCTAAACCAAAGAAACCTTGGTTTCCTCATCTTCAAAAAGAAAGGTTTCAGCAAACTGTGCATGCCTTTGACCCAGCAAAGTAATACCATTGCTAGGTCTATATCTTAAAGAGATGTTTAAAAAGGGCAAAGGACCTACTTGTAGAAAAATATCTATGGCAGTTCTTTTTTGTGGTGGCTAAGAATTGGACATTGAGAGGATACTTATCATTTGGGGAATGGCTGAACAATCTGTGGTATATAATAATGATGGAATACTATTATGAGAAATGATAAGCAGAATGATTTTAGGAAAACCTGGGAAAAGCTTACATGAACTGATGCAGATTGAAGTGAGCAGAACCAGGAGAACATTGTACACAACAACAGAAATATTGTACAATAAAGAACTATGAATGACTTAGCTATTCTCAGCAATATAATGACGCAAGATATTCTTAAAGGACTCATGAAGAAACATGCTATCTACCTCCAGAACAAGAACTGAAGTCTGAATACAGACTAAAGCAGACTATTTTTCACTTTCTTTTTTTGGTTTCTCTTTTGTATGAAATGAATAATATATAAATTGTTTTATGTCTTCCATGATTGCACATGTATACCCTATACGAGATGGCTTACCATCTCAGGGAGGGAAGGAGAAGAAGAAGAGAGGAACATGATTTGGAATGCAAAACTTAAAAAAAACAAATTTTAAAAATTGTTTCTAACATGTAATTGGGCAAAATAAAATATAAAAAGGGGGATAATGAGGCATAATATGCCTTTCACACTAAAATCCTATAATGTCAAGAAACTAATTCAATGGGAGATAAATCAATCCATCTAGCTCATTGGCATCCATCACAGCTAAGTGAATTGTACATTTTCCCCTTAGTTGAGGTGGTTCAGTGGAACTTTTTATTGGTTATAGCAGGATGATTGTTTTTAAAATTTTAAAATTATTTAAATAGTATCTTATAGATGTTAGCAGTGTAATTTTAGGAAAAGTTCAGGAGTTGTATGATAAAAGGTTAAACAAACATGAATTCACCCCAAGATACAAATTGCTTTTCAATCTGAGAAAGATTCTTAGAGAAAAGACATGAATACATTTATATTCTATACAGCACAATTTAAGTCAATCATTCAGCAAGCATATATAGAGCACCTACTACTGGCATGGAACTACTCTATGCACTGGGGATAAAAGGACACAAATTAAACATTCTCTGTCTTCATGAAGTTTAATTCTATCAAGGAAAACAACATATTCATATAGAAACATAGACAAAATAAATGTAAGTTTTACGTAAGGGGGAAGGAACTAATATATATGGAGATATAGAAAGGCTTCTGTAGCAGCAAGCTCCTTAGCATACCCAGGATGGCTGGTAGAACAAGTTCTTTGATCTGCTTCTCTAAAGGAAAGCAACTTAAAAGGGGTTAATAATCTTACTTTAATCAAACATATATCATTTACCTGGTTCAGGGGGAAAAGTCATCACCCTGAACTTTAGAAAATACAAACAGAAGTTACAAGCAGACAAAAAAATACAAAGAAACAGACCAACAGACCAGGCTTCCAGCTGTCTGACAATTACATCCATACCTAGATAGTTAATAGAGAGAGAAGTACCAACATCTGGATTTTCAAAGCCAGGGGGCTCAATGGCTACCCAGAGTCTCATCTGCCCAAATCACACAACTCTTCCCATAAGTGAACAACAAAGCAAAACTTCAAATCAGTGTACATGTTGCCTTCTCCAGTGTCAGAGAACATCACAGCTCTCATGGCCTACTGCCCATTCACAAAGTAACAAGGTGTGAGCATTCCTGAAAAACCAGCCTTCCACCACAGGCTCCATGTGACCACATTCAGCCTATTAGGGGACAGAGTGTATTTTCAAATCAGGGAAGGTCCTCAAATTCACTTTAGCCTGTAAAGGGGCAGGGGAGATCTTCAAATTCCTATTACCATTACAGTTTCATGCTAAAGGTAGAGTTTGAGCTGAGTTTTTTTCAAAGGAAAAGGGGATTCAAGGATTTTGAAGTAAAAAGTGAATCAATTCTAGTTTAAGGGGGGCAGCCAGTGAAAAGACATTGAGATGGAGTATTGCATGTGAGAAAGAGGAATAAGATAAGTTTAGTTGGTCCACAGAGTATTAGAAATGGAGTAATGTAAAACAGGATGGGAAAGGTACTATTTTTGTATAGTCCCATAGTATTTTCATATGTATATGGGTCTTTTTCCCTCCTCAACATAATTATAAATACCTTGAAAGTGGAGGTTGTTCTCTATTTCTTTTGACTTGCATCTCTTTATCCTTCTAGTTTTGAGTACACAGTAGGTGTGCTTAATATTTAAAAATTGACAAAAATAATGCAAAAGAAGTCTGAAATAGTTAAATTATTTATTGAAATCATATCATATTTCTCACCACAACAAGAGAAATTAAGGATCAGGTTTCTTGTCCTCTACATGTCTTAAGAGATTCACACTGCAGAATAATGCTGAATATTTTACTCAATAAAGATTTATATGCAAGACATTATGCTAGTTTCTTTAGAGAATACAATAAGAAGCAAAGCACAGTCCAGGGGTACCAATTCACGTATCTGACCTTGACCTCTCCTGATATCCATATTTGCTTTTTAACTACATATTGAACCTATCATCCTAGATATTCATCAGCATCTTAAATGACACGCATAAGGCCTAAATCCCTTAGTTTCCTCTCCTCCAAACAAACAAACAAAAAATCCTCTTCTTCCTCCAAAATATATCTCTATTTATAGCACTGGCATTCTCCCAGATGCCCATGTGTAAATCCTCAGTGTCATATTTTATTCCTCATGCTTCCCTCACTTTCTTCATTTTATCAGTTGCTAAACTCTGTAACTTCTACTTCTACCAGTCCATCACATGTGATTTTTTTCCGTACCAATTGCTATGATCTGACTCAAGACCATTTTATTATTCCTTGTACTATTTATTACACTCCATTCTAACAGATTTCCCTATCTTACTCCATCCAATCCCATTCTCTTACCTTTGCCAGAATAAATAGCTATATGCACAAAATTGATCAGAATGTCTATTGAATAGATAATTTCATAGGGTCTGGTACATATGAAAAATAGATGAGTTGAATGAAAAATTACACAGAAGAAGGAGGAAAATAGCCTGGATCACCATAAGGAAACTAAAAGACACTTTTAAGGAACTTAAACTCCTTCTAGAAACAAAAATACAACTTTCTAATCTTTCTCTCAGTGTTGTCATCTAGCTTTAAAACAGGGAACACAACAATCTCCAATGGAAAATTGATATCACATAGAGGAGAGGTACATAGTAGGTATAAACATCCCATAAAATATAACCATGAGAAATATTTTCTTCAGTAAAATACATGATGACAAGAGAAGATTAATTTGCCATATGTCCAAAGTTAGGGTGATGAGTAGATAGCCCAGATTCTCTTCTTTTACCATCGATGTCAGGAGAAAGTGGAGAAAGCTTGAGGCTTTCTAAGTCAACTCTCTGCAGTGAAAATATGGGAAGGAACAGAAGAAAAAATTTTAGAATGGGCAGGTATGTTACATTATTCCCTATGTTATACACATTACATGTTGTAATCTGTCTCTTTTGAAGGAATATCCACATCTTGATAATCCTAGAGGCATTTCAATAGAATATCAGAGGTAAAGTTAGAATTATGTCTAGTTTTTCAAAACAGAATGTCTGATAGAAGCAGGAATTTAATCCATAGGCACCAACCTATATTTCATTGAACAATATCTTTAGTGACCAGTCTAACCACCTGAGGTAATTGAATTCTAACAGTTGATACCTGTGTTAAGACTGGGACTTGGCACATTAGAGCCTGCACCTGAATGTACTTTGTGTTTGTTTAAGGCCCTGTGGCCACTTTGTTAATGAGTTTTTACCTCATGTATCTTGCAAATGTGATGTCTCTATTTTGTGGAGATTATGTTGTACCTAAGAGATGTTAATACTTAATCAAATGTAAATTGCTCATGCAATGGGCATGAAAGGTCTTAGGGCCAAATGTTATGGGAATGGGAATCTAAGATCTTCCCTGCCTCTAGGCTCTTTGATAGGCTTAAGTGACTCTGAGAACCTTCCTTGATTTGAAAATACACTCTGTCCCCTAATAGGCTGAATGTGGTTACCTGGAGCCTGTGGCAGGAGGCTTGTTTTTCAGGAATGCCCACAACTTGATACTTTGTGATTGGGCAGTGGGTCACAGAAGAGCTTTGTGATTTGACCAGAAGAGACTCTAGGCAGCCTTTGAGCTCCCTGGCAATGAAAACCCAGATGTTGGTGCTTCCCTCTCTGGTAACTGACTAGGTATGGGTGTAATGGTCAGACATTTGGAAGCCTGTCTGATGATTTGTTTCTCTGTCTGCTTGTAATTTCTGCTTGTAACTTGTTTGTACTCTCTTAAGTTCAGGGTGCTGACCTTTTCCCCCTGAACTATATAAGGGTAGGCTTTATTAAAGCAAGATTGTTAACACATGTTGAGTTGCTTTCCTTTAGAAAAACAGATCTAGGCGGAGCCAAGATAGAGGAGTAGAAACAGCACATCCAAGCCACTCTCCCCCCAGATCATCTCCAAACTATGTAAAAGAGTACTCTGAAGAACTTCTGGAGCCCCAGCACCCACAGAATGAAACAGAGAAGTTAACCTCCCACTGAGGAAAGCACAGCAGCCCTGTATGAAGGACCAGCGCAGCACTCTGGGAGCCAGCAGTGCAGCACACAGAATGCGGGAAGCTGAGCCCAGGTCCTCATGAGCTGTGGTTTTACTCCAGGGTGGCCAGGCCAGCAGCTGGCTGGAGGGACCCCAGAACACCAGCAGCTGTGGAGATTCCAGAATTGTCAACACAGATATGTCTAGGACAAAATGAGAGGTTAGTGCCCTATGGACTTTGGGACCAGTATTTGGGGAACGTGTCGGCTTCCTCCCCTGGGGGCTAGAAGCCGCTGAGGAGACATGCCATTTTGCAGGTTTCAGTGGCAGCTCCAGCTCCTGGCCTACAAAAAGTAGGGAGATCCAGCGATCAGTCTTGGGGGGGGTAATCGCTCTTGCTTTAACCTCCTTGGAACTGGATTGTGATCTGGGGTGGAGGTCGTGGGGTGGATATTCAGCTTGCCAGAAACAGAAGTTGTCCCCCCAAACGTTCAGAACCGAAGCTCCCCTGTATGGTGGCAGAGTTATACTGTGGAAACAAGCCCAAAAGTCAAGTAAGTAAATGGCAACATGCCAAGGCAAAGGAAACAAATTAAACAGAAAAATGCAACATCAGACTCCTATTTTGGGGGCAAAGAGGATCGAAGCATAGAACAGGAGGAGAACAGTGAGGTCAGAAATCCTGCTCTAAAAGCCCCAAAGGAAAATATGAGCGGGTTACAGGCCATAGAGGACCTTAAGAAGGACTTTAAAATCAAATAAGAGAAGTGGAGGAAAAATTGGGAAGAGAAATGAGAAGGATTCAGGAAAAGTATGAAATGAGGGTCAATAGCCTGACAGAGGAAAACAACACCTTAAAAAATAGACTAACTCAAAAGGCAAAGGAGGACCAAAAGGGCAATGAGGAGAAGAATGCCTTAAAAAGTTGAATTTGGGGGGGCGGAGCCAAGATGGCGGAGTAGAAACAGCTCATCCAAGCCACTCTGCCCCCACATTCCCCCCAAACGATGTAAAAGGGGACTCTGAACAACTTCTGGAGCCCCAGCACCCACAGAACGACACAAAGAAGCTAAACTCCCGCTGAGGACAGCCCAGCAGCCCTGCAGGAAGGACCAGCGCAGTGGTCTGGGACCTGGCAGCATGCAGCACGCAGAGCGCAGGAGCCGAGCCGAGCCGAGCCCAGGTCCGCATGAGCCGAGGTTTTAGCCCCAGGGCGGCAGGGCCAGCAGCCAGCTGGAGGAACCCCAGAACACCAGGAGCTGTGGCGACTCCAGAATTATCAACATAGACTTGCCTAGGACAAAGTAAGAGGTTAATGTCCTATGGACTTTGGAACTGGTATTAGGGAATGCGTCGGCTCCCTCCCCTGGGGGCTAGAAGCCACTGAGGACAAACGCCATTTTGTAGTTTTCAGAGGCAGCTCCCGCTCCCAGCCTGCAAATTTGTAGGGAGATCCAGCGATCAGTCTTGGGGGCTAATCGCTCTTGCTTTAACCTCCCTGGATCTGGATTGTGATCTAGGGTGGAAGTCGTGGGTGGGTTTACAGCTTGCCAGAAACGGAAGTTGCCCCCCACACGTTCGGGACGAAAATTCCTCTAGCTGGCCTTAAAGCCATAGTGTGGCAACAAGCCCAAAAGTCAAGTAATTAAGTGGCAACATGCCAAGGCAAAGGAAACAGAAAAATGCAACCCTAGACTCTTATTTTGGGGGCATAGAGCAGGAAAAGGACTGTGAGGTCAGAAGTCCTGCTCCAAAAGCCCCAGGGGAAACCATGAGCGGGTTGCAGGCCATAGAGGACCTTAAGAAGGACTTTAAAAATCAAATAAGAGAAGTGGAGGAAAAATTGGAAAGAGAAATGAGAAGGATACAGGAAAAGTATGAAACAAGGGTCAACAGCCTGACTGAGGAAAACAACACCTTAAAAAATAGACTAACTCAAATGGCATAGGAGGCCCAAAAGGGCAATGAGGAGAAGAATGCCTTAAAAAGTCGAATTTGCCAGGTGGAAAAACAATCTCAGAAGTTCACTGAGGGGATTCATTCCTTCAGAGTTAGACTGGAGCAAATGGAAGCTAATGACTTTATGAGAAATCAAGATGCTGTTAAGCAGATCCAAATAAATGAAAGAATAGAAGGCAATGTGAAATATCTCATGGGAAAAACCACTGACCTGGAAAATAGATCCAGGAGAGACAATTTAAAAATTATTGGACTACCTGAAAGCCATGATCAAAGAAAGAACCTAGAAATCACCCTTCAAGAAATTCTCAAGGAAAATTGCCCTGATGTTTTAGATCCAGAGGGCAAAATAGAGGTTGAATGAATCCACAGATCACCTCCTGAAAAAGATCCCAAAAAGAAAACGCCCAGGAATATTATAGCCAGGTTCCAGAAGCCCCAGATCAAGGAGAAAATACTACAAGCAGCCAGGAATAAACAATTTCAATTGTGGAATGTGGAAACACAATCAGAATAGCACAGGACCTGGCAGTTTCTACACTGAGGGATCAAAGGGCATGGAATATGATATTCCAGAGGGCAAAAGAGCTGGGACTGAACCCAAGGGTCCCCTACCCAGCAAAACTGAGTATTTTGTTTCAGGGGAAAATATGGTCATTCAGTGGAATAGAGGACTTTCAAGCATTCTTGAGGTAAAAACCAGAGTTGAATAGAAAATTTGACATCCAGACACAAGAAACAAGAGATGCCTGAGAAGGTAATCATGGAAAAGAAATCAAAAGGAACTTATCAAAGTTGAACTACTTACATTCCTATATGGAAAAACAATACCTGGGACTGATGAAACCTTTCTCAGTATGAAACCAATGGAGGAAGGGTGTATGGTCATATGAATACATATGTGAATGTGTGTATATATGTTTACAGTTATATATGGATAGAGGGCATAGGTTGAATTTGTTGGGCAGGGAGGATACTCAAGGGGTGAAATTATGAGGCGAGGGAGGAAAGTGGCAAGAGGAGATGGGGAGAGACAGGGTAGGGTAAACTATCTCATGTAGAAGAAACAAGGGGAAGTGGCTGCAAGGGAGGGGAAGAATAGGAAGGCAAAAAGGCAAAACCACATTCTCATTGAATTTGGTTCAGGGAGACAATGACATATATACTAAATGGGATATCTCAACCTGCGGCAGAATAGGGGGAAGGGGGATGAGAGGAGGGATGATGGATGGGAGGGCATTCTTGGGGGGAGGGGAGGTTGGAAGTACCCACTATAGAAGAGGGATAGGATCAAGTAGGGAATGGACCAGGTGGGGGGGTGGGATGGGTAGGAGGGAATTATAAGTAGCCTTGTACAATATATCTACTATGGTAATGTTTTACATACCTAGACATGTACAACATATACTGAATTACTTATCTTCCCAGAGGGAATGGGTGACAAGGGAGGAAGGAAATTGTTCTGAAATTCGAGGTCTTATAATTAAATGTTTCAAATATATAAAAATACTATTATTAATCTCCTTTTGCTTGTAATTGGGGGATAAGATGTGCACGCATTGGAGCACAGAGATTCACCTTGCTCTAATGGAAAAGTCGAAGGGGGTATGGAAGAAGATATGGGAGAGAGCAGATTGGAGGAAATGATCTTGTGGGACTGCTATTCTGGGAGGGTGGGTAGGGGAAAAACGAGGGAAAAATTATAACTCAAAATCTGGCAGAAATGAATGATGTAAAACAGAAGTTAATAAAGCATTTCTTAAAAAAAAAAAAAAAAAGAAAAGCACATCTAAGGACCTGTGTTGGCAGCCCTGGATATGCTAGGGTGCTTGCTGCTACAACATCTGTAATCTTAATATTCATCTGTACACTCACTTTGAATCTGAGCTATCAGGCCCAACCAACCTCTAGACAGAGGGGATTTTTGCTCTGTCACTTACATCCTATGTGAGCCTGAACTTCATTTTCTTCATCTTTAAAATGGAAGGCTTAGACAGGATGACCTTTTAGAACATTTCTTGTTCTAAATCTACGATAACATGAAATATTTAGATGAATAGGCCATGAGCATAAATGACTTATCACTAAGTCATACTTACTACTGGTATTCCTCGATTCCTGGATCTCTGTATTGCCTCCTCATGACTAACCTCCAGTCTTGCCACATTGCCCTGTGTACTTGTTCTTTTGTAGCTAAAGGCCAGTATTTATCACATCAGTTTATTGCAGGGATTCAAACTCTGCCTTCAAAATAACAACTCTTCCTGATTCAGATTCTGTTTTCTGCCATCACACTTCCCTGATGTTCCACTCACCTGCTTACTTTTTAGTCCTGTAACCACTGTGGATTTGCTGACTGTCATCAGATGGGTCTATCTAATCGCTAGGGCAATCCATCCACTCAGGCACAGTACACATATTTTCATATAGCAACAAAAATAGTACCAAACTGTATCATAAACTAAAAGAAAAAATCTAAATCATGGAAATTCCCATCCTAATTTTGTATACTTGAGAGTTTAATATGATCCAGATAATGTTCCAGTAAACAGGTAAATTTTTGGGGGTTTATTCAAACTGAACTTTGGAGACTTACTTGGTTTTGGTATCCATTGACCTTGTGGCTCAATTGTCCCTTCTCTTATTTTCTAGCTCTCAGAAAGTACCTAAAGTTCCATGCAGAAATAACTGGCTCCCTCATTCAGAGATTTCTCTTTGGAACATTTTCTTTATTTACTTTAGGTTATGTTTCTCGAACATCACAAAACCTAGGTGAAAGTGAGAATTGAGTTAATCAGCTTGATATCTGTGTGTGTGTGTGTGTGTGTGTGTGTGTGTGTGTGTGTGTAGAATCAGACCCCAGAAAAGTGAAATGAGTTACCCACAACAATGTACAAGTGGTAAATGGTAAAGTCAGAATTGAAGTATGACAATAATCTCCTACTTGGTTTTCCTGACTCCTTTTTCTCCCCATCCACACCACTGCCAGATAAATAGTAGTATAACATCTTCTCGACTCTTAGGTAAGCTCTGAGGGCAAAGACTTTATCTTTAATCTTTTTTTTGCTTCTCTTGGCCATAAACTGTGCTTTAGAATAGAGGACAATGAATACATATCTGAAAATTGGTAGGTATACTTAAAGGCTTTGCTAAAATGAAAATGTCTAGCATTCAAATAATGAGAGCAAAGAAACAATATTATTTGCATAATCACCTTGTCTGAAGTAAATGGAGAGAATGAAACTAGCAGTAATGTGCAAAAATTCCTCAAAATGTAGTCATGAAACTTAATGTGCCTCTGCATGGTCTACGTTATTCCTTTTGTGACCTCATTTTCCATGAATACCTAGTTATTTTTAAGTAGAATCTATACTGTGCTACACGCTGCAATTCCTAAAGATCAAACACAGTCAACATCACATTCTACAACAGCATCTCTGCATTTTGCCATTTGGTAAAATATAGGTAAGGTTGACTTTTCTTTGTAACCCCAGTAAACAGTGGCACAATGCTTTATACACATAATGGACACTTAATGAGTGCTTATTGATTAAGTGACTTAATGAAAGAAAGAATCCCTCTTCTTCTGACCCATTCATAGCTTCTTTCATCTACAGTATGCAAGTAGACAAAACTTGTGCATATATTTATATAATACAAATCATTAGAATATAGGGAATTAATGAAATTAGCAAAAATACTGTGAAATCAAATGAAAATGATTACTTCTATTTATGTCCAGCTTTGTACCCAGAGAGCTTATTCATGTATTCTGTTTAGATGAAAATGTTCCAATAAAGAATTTTCTAATGTTTTAATCATGAGGAGAACATCAAGATGCCTCAAGTTTAAGTTTAACATCTAGCTGGGAGACATAGAAAAACTTCCTGGAGGAGGTGGTAGAATAAGTAGAATGTCAACAGATAGCACTTAGAGTTGAAAGATGGGGAGGAGTTTCCAGGGGCAGGAAGGAAGAGCTGGAAATATTTCCATCAATCTTAATTTATATCTACAAATTAAGTACCTACTATGTGCCATGTACTGTGCTAAGCACTGAGGATGAAAAAAAGCATAAAATATTCCCTGCCTTCAAGGGGCTTACAGTCTAATAGAGGAGACAACATACAGACAAATATATACAAAGCAAAGTATATGCAGAATAAACAGGAAATAATAGGGGAAAGGCACTGGAATTAAGAAGCATTAGGGAGAGCTACTTTTAGAAGTTGGAATTTTAGCTGTTACTTAAAGGAAGTCAAGGAGGTCAATGATTGGAGTGGAGGAGGAATAGTGTTATAGGTATGGAGGACAGCTGGAGAAAATTCTGAAAGCCAAGAGATGGAGTGTCCCATTTGTTCAATAGTGAGGAGTCAGATGACTAAATCAAAGAATACAAAGGGTATATGGTGGTGAGTAAGTTCAAAGAAGACTAGAAAGGAATGGGGCATAGATTGTGAAGGGCTTTGAATGTCAAACAGAGAATTTTGTATTTTCTCCTGGAGGCAATAGGAAGCCTTTGGAGTTTATGGCCATGAGTGTGTGTGTGTGTGTGTGTGTGTGTGTGTGTGTGTGTGTGTGTGTGTGTGTGTGTGTGTGTGTGTGTGTGTGTGTGTAGGGAGCAGACTGACATTATAGGATCTGTGTTTAAGAAAAATCACTTTAGTGACTGGAGGAAGAATGGATTGGAGTGGAGTAAGACTTGAGGCAGGATCACTCATCGGCAAGCTATTACAGTAATCATCATAATGAACACCTGAACTAAAATGGTAGTAGTGTCACAGGTGAGAAGGGGTCATATCTGAGAGATATTGCAAAGGTGAAATCAGCAGGCCTTGGCAACAAATTGGATATGGGAGTGAGAAATAGTGAGGAGTCCAGAACAAAACCCAGGTTGTAAACTTCTACAACAGGGAAGCTGGGTGAGAGCTTAGGGGGAAAGATAAACAATTTCTTTTTGGAAATGTTTATTTTAACATGCCTATTGGATGTCCAATTGGAGATGTCTAAAAGGCAGTTGGAGATCTGAGTTTGGAAAGCGGCAGAAAGATTTCTGGGGATAAGGGAGGTAGAATGGATAGGTAGATTTGAGAATCATCAGTGTAGAAATGGTAATTAAATCCATAGGAGCTAATGACCACAACCATGAAAATTTACATTTTCACTGAATAAGTTTGTTTCTGTGTCTGAGTTTTTACATTGTACAGTTTCATCTTGTCTGCCAACTTTGATACCATTACTATTACTACTATTGTTTCAATTTTATCATTATTATTTTTAAAAAGATTTGTAAAACATTTGTGAAAAAAGTATTACTTTTACATTTATTACTTTTGTTTTATTATTTATCATTTATATTTATTCTATTATTACATTTATTTAAAATAAAAATTTATATCCCCCCAAAAAGATGAGAGTCCAGCACCTTTCAGGTTGGGATGGGGGGCAAAGAGTATATAAGGGAAGTAAGGGAAACTACTGAGAAGGGCTCTGTTGAGAAGTGTGGGAAGGAGCAATGTGAAAGTATCAGGCAGAAGAGTAAGGCTAAGGTGCTGCATGAAGCCCTGCTTTGTGCTCTAGACCAAACCACCCAGCCCTTAGATTCAATCTTTATTTTGAAAAGCATTTGGTGGATGGCAAGCTATCCAACTAATCTGAACCTCTACATATGTTAATTGGAAATGTTAAGGATATTTACAATCATAAATGTGATGTACTGAAAATCAGGTGGAACTGGGTTTGAATTCTACTTCTGATAGTAATTTTGTGCTCATAAGCAAGTCATTGAGCCTTAATAAGAGTTAATTATTACTGTAGTACCTACAGGGTTGTTTTGAGGATTCAAAGAAATTATATGTGTACCTTGCAGACTTTGAAGCACTTTTGAAATTTTTGTTCTGATTATTGTTATCATTGTTGTTATTGTTATATGTGGAACAATGAATAGATTGCTGGAACTGGAGTCAGGAAGATCTTAATTCACTTTCATCCTTAGACACCTACTACCTGTGTGATACAGGGCAAATCACTTAACATCTATTTGCCTAAATTTCCTCTGTATAATGGAGAAACCAATAGCATCTACCTCCAAAGTTTGTTGTGAGGACAAAAGAAATCATATTTAAAAACCTAATATTTCATTCCCCCCCAGTTACATAGAAAATAATTAAAATTCATTTTTGAAAATGTTTGAGTTCCTGAATTTTCTCCCTCCTTCTGCCCTTTCTCCCCTCATTGAGAAGGCAAATAATACATGTTAGTCATGTTGTTAAAGAAAACACAGACAAAAAAGCCAATAAAAATAAAATAAAGAAAAAGTATGCTTCAATCTACTTTCAGAATCCTGTTCTTTCTCTGGATGTAGATAATGTTTTTCACCATGGGTCCTTCAGAGTTGTTTTAGGTCATTATTGCTGAGAATAGCTAAGTCATTCACAATAGATTGTCATACAATATTGCTGTTACTGTATACAATGTTTTCTGGTTCTGCTTATTTTACTTGGCATCTGTTCATGTTAAATGCAATTTTTCTGAGAGCATACTACTTGTCATTTCTTATAGCACACTAGTATTCCATTACAATCATATATAATGACCTGTTCAGCCATTCCTGCAATGAGTGGACATCCCTTCAATTTCCAATTCTTTGCCACCACTAAAAGAGGTGCTATAAAATTTTTTGTACATATAGGTCATTTTCCTTTTTTTAACTCTTTGTGGTATCTACAGACCTAGTAGTGGTATGAAATAGCTTTTTAAAGCATTTTCCTGTAAAGCCACTTATGAATACCTTTCCAGAAGATGGTTGCTGTGAACAGGTTTCAAGTTTCTAATTAAATAGTATAGTAAAATCTCTATTCAGCAGTAAATTAGAATAAAACATTTACAGAAAAGAAAGGTGCACCATTCAGAATGTTATAACTAATCAAAGAAAATCTAAATACAGCATTCACCATGTCACAAGTCAAAAACTTATCACTAAAATTGCCACATAGTTTTCACCACAGTGGTCACAAAGTTTTAAAAAAAGTGCATTCATTTAGTCAATCATAAAATCCTTAATTCAATCACAAAGTACAAAAGTCAAAGTTCTCCACCCCTGGGTCACAGTAAATCATAATCTTCTCAGTCAGTACACAGTATCCAAGTAAAGTATTCTTTCAGCTTGACTCAAGGCTGGCTCTCAGCTTCCATGGTTCCTCTTCCATGGTCCCAGCTCCAAGTGTCACTTGGGTTCAAAGGCAGGCAGCTCCCAGTTCCTTGTCCAGTTCCTTGCCCAGTTCTTCATCTAGTCCCTATTCCAGAGAAGTTCACAGAATCCAGTCCACTTCAAGTCCTTCACAGTTCCTGTTTCTGGGAAGACAAAGCTTGACAGAGCCACAATAATGTTCATGCATCAATTCACAATCTGCCTGTGAAATCAACTCAGACTCACCAATAAGGTCTTAGAACTCAACACAAATCATCAACATAGAAGTCAACACAAACCCACAAACAAGGTCCAAGAGATCAGCACAAATTATCAGTAAAGTCCTAGGACCTCCAAAACCCTCCTCTAGGATTTCTGTAAACATACAACCAGAAAATCCTCTTTCACAGCTTCTAATAAGGTCTCAGGATTTCTGCAAAAAGTATCACAAACTGAGTAGAGCGCCGGCCCTGGAGTCAGAAGGACCTGAGTTCGGATCTGGCCTCAGACACTTAACGCACACAAAAATGAAGTCTAGCCGTGTGACCTTGGGAAAGTTACTTAACCCCAATTGCCCTAAAAAAAAAAAAAAAGTTGGGGCGGCTAGCTAGGTGGCACAGTGAATAGAGCGCCGGCCCTGGAATCAGAAGGACCTGAGTTCGGAGCCGGCCTCCAACACTTAATCCATACAAACAAAAAAACCTAGTCGTGTAACCTTGGGCAAGTTACTTAACCCCAATTGCCCTAAAGGGGCGGCTAGGTGGCGCAGTGATTAAGAGTGCAGGCCTCGGAGTTTGGATGACCCGAGATCAGATCCGGCCTCAGAAAATGAGCACCCACACATAAATAATGACTAGCCGTGTAACCTTGAGCAAGTTACTTAACCCCAATTGCTTAAAAAAAAAAAAAAAGTATCACAAACAAACATCAACACAGACAGAGCAGTCAAACAGAGTGCTGGGATACTACAAGTTTTCTCCTTTTCTCAGTTCTGCTGTCTCTAGCCTGGGTTTCTCCTTATATATGGTCATTAACTCCTCCTATTGTTGCAGGAGTTCTTGAGTTCTAGGCTTCATAAGTTGTGGAGTTCACACATTCTGTCTCTTAACAGACTTTATACAAGGCTCAAAATTAACTTGAAATGAAACAAGGTGTTAATCCAATAGCTGAAATAAGGTGTGAACTACTGTGCTTGCCATTACATCTACAACATTGTTGTCATTCAATAGAGGCTGACTCTTCATGATCACATTTAGGGTTTTGTTTTGTTTTTTTAAGAAGAAACATTAATCATTTTTCTCTCCCATGTGGGGCCTGAGAAGTAAGAATATTCATATATGTTCCAGCCAAATTCATTTCAACTTGGACAAGAATGGGGGCAGAGGAAGTATTGGATTTCTAACACTCTCTTATCAACCAAAGTGAGGGTGGAAAGGGGTCTTAGACTAGGGTGGGACCCCTGTGCCTTTTCATCTAGCCCAGTGGAATAGCTTGTTCCCCCTCAGGCTAGGCCACCTGCTGGTGTTTTTGTGACCCTTGCAGGTCCTTTCACTGTATCAGACTCTTCAGGCAGTTGTTCATTTTCTGGATCTGGGTCAGGAGAGGGACCCTAGGCTCTGAATGGAAATTCTAGGAATAAAGGAGAAGGAGAAGGATCCATTTGGAGTTTTCTTGTCAAAGGCACTGGAGCGGTTTGCCATTTTCTCCTTCCAGCTCATTTTGTAAATGAAGAAGCTGAGGCAAACTGAGTTAAATAACTTGCCCAGGGTAACACAGTAAGTGTCTGAGACTAGATATGAACTTAAGAAGATGACCTCTAACCCAATGTGTCACTGTGGGTAATGGGAATTTGAAGATCTTTCTTTTCCATTTAATAGGCCTAATGTAACCAAGGAGAGTTGTGGTGGGGGGATTTTGTTGAATGGGTGCAGCAGAAATGGTGTATCAGAGCTGAGACAAATCTGGGAGTCAGAGCAACTAGGGCAGAGGAAGGAGAGGAGAGGATGTAGGCAAGCAGAAAGCTAGTATTGTGAGTTTTTGTTTCTGGGAAGACTTTGGGATGGTGTTGCTTCCTGCAGTGATAAGATGTATTAAATTCTTTGTTGCTATGATGGATTTGGTTTTCTGGTATTGGGATTTGGATTTCTGATGTCAGGATTCAGCTTTTTTGTATCTGAATAAATGTTTTGCTTCTGTCTTCTATATGGAGAGTTTGTTATATTTTTTTATTCAGAATTATATCAGCATATACATAGTTGCTGCTGGTGCTGTGAATATTGTATTGGTGCTACAGCCACCTAGCTTCCCACAAACCTTAAGCTGATATAGAAATGCTAATCATGAGGATGATATTATTGATGATGATTTTGGTAATAATGATTATGATGATGACACATTCTCTTAATGGAAAATAAGAAAATTATACAGTAGCAGTGTTTTAATGCACTGTTCTGTTAAGGTCTTCTTGTTCAATACTTTGGAATGTCTGAAATGTTTTATTTCTAAAATTATAATGTGTTCATGGTACATTATTATTGTTCAAAGATTTATTGTTGACCACTGGCATCAGAGGAAATTTAGTTTTAGTCCAACTTGCCTATGGTGAAACTAATTTATATCTTTTTTGAAAGATAATTAATGATGACTAGAGAAATATTACATATAGGAATATAATTCTTTGATGTACCTTTGGGCAGGACTTTACAATCTGAAAATAATGCTAAGGAAAAAAATTTAAAGTTGATAAGCTACATCATTTATTACAGTCCTGATGATGTGTCCTTGATAGTCTTTTGAAAATTTTACCTCTCAATATTCATATTCAGACGTCTTTATTGCAGCTTGTTCACACAGAAGACTGGATATGAATATGACCTAAGAAACTGACACTTCAGGACATGAAGAGAACAAAATGTGCCTAAAGCTTAATGTTCGTTTTTGGATAGGGGAAACAAGGGGAAGCAGCAAGCTGATGAGACACAGAACTAAGGGTCAGGAAAGATGGTTCATAACTCTGTTTTAGGATTAATTTGTAGTTGACTTTTGGCAAATTAATTAATTATTATCTGATAGTGACAGCTAGATGGTCTGGTGGCCACTTAACCACTGTCTGCCTCAGTTTCCTCATTTGTAAAATGTGGGTAATAATATGGCCTAACTTCCAGAGTTGTTATGAAGAGAAAATGAAATATTTATAAACCACTTTGCAAAGCTTAAGGATCTATATAAATAATGGCTAATAATAAACAAACAAAAGAAATTAATCTAGGCCTCATGTTGCTGATGTGTAAAGTAAAAAGGTCTGAACCAGTTAGCTAACTCTAATATTCTATGAATTGTATTACAGCATTTCTTTTTGTGGAAATATAGTATGGATTCTTCGATTTGTGTTTGTGGGTACAAATCCTAAGAAAACCCTCATCTCTATCCCTCCTTCTTCCCCTTCCATTGGGGCAGGAATTTGTGAGTAAACAGCATCACAAGATGCCAGAGAAGAGCTGCTTTAAACTAGAAATAGATAAACCTTATGTCAATACTTCAATCTCATTTCTAAGGGTTTTTTTTTTGTTTGTTTTTTTAATGACATAAATATTTTAATTTTGACAATATTTGAGTCTCTGAGTAAAATGTTGAATGAAATAGCATTCTGGTTTTGATATATAGCAGTTAATGAGAATTATGCTATTTAGGTTTTGAAGTGGCTTTTCTCATTTCCTTTATCAGGTTGCATCATAAATGTCCTAATCATTCAGAAGGCATTACTGAATTAGGCTGCATTATCTGCCTTACAATGCTAAGAGTGGCAATATGGAAACAAAGGGGAATCCTATTAGGAAGGACATAAGTTGATTCTCCTTAAATTCCTTTGCTGATTTGTTAGACTTGTTGATATGATCTTAATCTTTTTTTCTTCCTTTTATGTAGTTAATGTTGTTTCAGAGGGACATGCCAGATTTTACATGTCAGGGCAGGTCTCCCAGACAACAGTAGAAGCTTAGACCTCATTCAGAGCAGGCTAAAAGTGTGCTATATATGACAAGAGAACAAAATTTAAGATAGTATATCAGGGAGAGGAAAATCCTGGCATAATCTATTAAAAAGTTAATTTAGATACAGATAATATACACATCAGATGTTTTTGCTCTTTTTTTATTTGTTTGTTTTTGTTTTTTAAGAATGTTGTACTTGGGTTGTTCTTCAAGTGAGAGGAACCCGGAGGTCACAACAACCTCTAGGAAGGGAGCTCTATAAATGAGAACTGTTGGATGACGCCTTTGACATATCAGCCAATATCAATATCAATCAAGCTGAAGACTCCACACACTCTCTTTGACTGTAATATTTCTTCAAGAAAAGGATTGTGTCTATGGAGTTCAGAGGATACGCACTTGGGGAAAAAAAAAAAATATATATATATATATGACTTAAAGAAGATGATGAAGAAGAAAAAAAACATAAACATACAGAAAAGGAAACTAATTTTAAAAATAAAACAAAAATAGACCAGACAAGGAGGATGAAAGGCCGAAAATTGGGAAGAGATGCTGGTTATGGATCCACGGGCTTTTTCTGCCAATGGTGCCTCGTTGGGTGAGGCAGGCTGGATGCCAGCCATTGGGCAAGGCGGGGCATGGTCCCCGGGCGTGGCCAAAATGGTTGCCACTGAGAGCATCTGTATCTGTCATTCCTTTAGCTATTTAGGGACCAAAGGACCAAACTTTTTATTGCAGACGTGTAGCTCTATGTCTAACAGAGCAGGAGTGTGGGAGGGAAAACAAGCCTCCTTCCTGCCTCAGGGCTGTTCCCAAAGCAGCCAAGAGCGATTCTATGAAATATGTAATAAAAAAATACAAAAAAAAAGAAAAAAGAAAAAATCTGCTTCAACGCTTTTAAACTGGCAAGATAATAGTTCTTTGATACTATGAGAGGCGCTTTGATGACCTTTATTCCAGTCTATGAACCTTTCCTATGGTTTTCTGTATCATATGTATGGATGGAGCTTTTAAGACAAGCAAGATGGATATTTGGGGAAAGCAAAATTAAAAAAAAACAATCTATAAATATCCTTGAGATGAGAGGAAACCAAGTAGGGAAATAAATAAGGGATATATACAAGGAAAGATAGTTGTTGTGAAAACTCTGTAAATGCTTCTAACTCTTCCCCCACCCCTTTTAAAATCCTAATAGTTGTACAGAATTAAAAAAAAAAAGAAAAGACAAGTTTAAATACCTATATAATAGAAGAAAAATTAGAGGAAAGAAAAAAAGCAAAAAAAAAAAAAAAAACTTATAGAAGTTAGCGTTCCTGCTAAAAATCCAAGATGTTGTAGAATTGTAACTTTTGTAGAGTTTAGACTGAGCATCAATCCCCCTTCTCTCTGCCGATCGCTGTTGGACGCTGTTATTTGCTGAGGGGGACCCTGGGCCACTCCTTTCCGAAACTGCGAGCATTTCAGCTTCGTCCAGCCGATGAATTGAAAGCCACTCAGTTCTTGCTGACCCGACGGACTGACGGATGGACGGAGGCCGCCAGGTGGCATGGGGGAGGCGACGCAAGGAAGTCCGGGTTGTCTCTGTCTCCGACCTCTTCCTCACCTTAAGAACCACAGCTATAGACTAAATGCTTTGCTCCCCCAAGGAGCTGCTCTCTCTGCAAGCCCTAACCACCTTCTGCTTCAATAGCTTCCATGCTTGCTCTAGAGACTTTCAGGGCAAGGGAGAACTGGGAACTTTCATCTTAAAATGACACAAACAAAAACCTTAAACAAAAACAAAAAAAAGAAAGAAAAAACACAATCTTTGAAGAATTTCTGAAACTGTTTACAAGGAATTTTGAAAAACAGGGATGTTTAAAATGATGCCGGCTCTGTTTTTCTGTAAACAAATTTGCATATTTTGTAGGACTTTTAATTGTAATGATAGAGAAAAAACAAGGAAACCTATTTAATGAAAGCACGATATTTATCTTTGGTAAATGACTTTAGAGCAGTTAAAAAAGACATTGATTAAAAACTCAGAATCAGAAAAAACACTGAATTATTTAAGAACACATATATTTTAAAGTATATCATATTTATTATACTTTATTTCCCATTAGAAAGACTTGCTTTGGCATTCTGCCTTGAGTCCCTCCTTGCTTGAGGACAGGCCACCTGGTGTGGTGGGGGGTGTGGGGGCTTCCCCAACTCCCTTGTTTTTTCTGTACTTTTTGGTTTAGAAGATCAAGTTTCTCCTCCTCCTCTCAGGCCTCTATTCAGTTGGTTTGTTTGGTTTTATATTTTGCTTTTACTTTCCTCTCTCCTTTGCCTCCTCCTCTTTGGAAGTCCAGATGTAAAAAAAAAAAAAAACAAACAGATGCAGTTTGGTACAACTGCTCTTTTCACTCTCAATTCCCTAAAACTCCTTGTAACCTTCTGTAACTATTGGATGACACTTTCTCCAGCTTAGCCCTAAATAAAGCACAGTTTAAAAAATAAATAAAAAAAAAAGAATGTTGTACTTGGAGTTGAGACTTTCCTGGTTCTAATCTGGATATAGCTCAGATATGTATTAACTATGTACCATAAGGCAAGTCACAAAACCTTTCTGAGCCTTGGATTCCTCATCTAAAAAATTAGGATAATATATACACTATCACTTTCAGAGTGTGAGAGAGTTTTATTACTATAGTTATTCTTTTCCTAAATGCTTTTATCAAACACCATTCTCAAGAGAAAAAGCCTTTTTTTCCCTTCCATTAACCCATCCTGAATTCTGCCACCTGGTTAGTATTTGAGGAGGAAGTGTGATATAGGAGAAAGAACCATGACTCTGGAATCAAAAGAGCTTGTTTCAAATCATACCTTTGTTTCATACTATTGGATTACTTCAGACAAAGTCACTTAGCTCCTTGAGCCTCAGTTTCCCTATCTGAAAAATGGAGAAATTGAAATAGAAGGTCTCCGAGTGCTAGTCCAGCATTGAGTGAAATTATGCTTGCTTTATCTGAACCTCATGCAGTTACCATATCCTAACTGGCATTTTTTATATGTGTTTATCCTATGATCTTGATTAAAATCCCATTTCTGATATGTATATTCTTTATGTTACATTGAACAAAGTTACCTAAATATTATAGTGGGATAGAATCTAGGTAGAATAGTGGATAGCACAGTGCACCTGGACCTAGTCCTGAGTTCAAATACTGTCTCATATACTTATATAATGGCAAGCAAAGTAGTACTCTGCTCCTTGTTTCAGCTATTCAAGTGCCTCTGAGGTTCACCTTTGATTGTGTCAAGTCTTTGCTGGAAACAGCATACATTGTTTTGCCCTTAACAGGCCTACAGAGTCTGGAGACCTTCCCTACCCTTAATAGACCTAACATCATCTCATGGAGCCTATGGTGGTAGAAGTTTGATGAAAGAACAGATCAGTAAGGGTAGAACAGGAAGGAACAAAACAGATAAAAGCTTGAGCATGAGCTAGGTCCAAGCAGAGCTAAGAGAGAGAATATTTGTGATGTCAGCACTCTGTCTGTTGGTGTTACTTTGTGAAACAGAAGCACTCTATCTGTTGAATTGTGTTACTTTGTCAGACAGAAGCACTCTGTTGATTCGTGTTAAATTCTCAGACCAAAAGTGAATTGAGATGTTAGTGCCATCAATAAATGTAAATGTAAATATTGTTGTAGCCCTGTTGAGCTGTTTTCCTAGAAACAAAAACTGTGAAGAGCTTGGGGTAGAGTTGTCTCTGTGAGCTTCCATATGGAACAAGGAGTGGAGAGCTGCCTACCTTTGAATCCAGGCAACAGTAAGGTGAATACAGGAAAGAGGTAGGGACATGGAAGAGGAACCATGGGGTTTGGAAGTCAGCCTCAAGTCAAGATGAAAGAGAACTTTACTTGGGCACTCAATAATGACTGAGGTTATTGTAATTTATTGTGACCTAGGGGTGGATGGCCTTTGTACTTTCCACTACCATTAAGGGTGATTGTCTTAAGGATGACTGGAAGTAAGTCTCCAATCAAGATGAAAGAAGACTTTAGATAGGTACTTTTTACTGATTGAAGAGATTGTGACTTTATTGAATGATATATTTTGTCTAAGACTATGTGGCCACCTTAGTAATAAGTTGTTATGTTATGTTATGTTCTTGTGAATGTTGTTCTTTAGTTCCTTGAATGTTTTGCTTTAGTAATTGCTGAATAAATAGAAAGTTCACTATACTATGTGATTTGGTCCTTAAAGTTATCACAGCAGCAGTCCTCAGGAGAGCTGCTCATGATTGTCTTTGCAACTTAATATCTGGACTGATTGTCTATCTGTTACTATTATACTAACAGTAACTATCTTTTATTTTTGCAACAATGAGCAAAATACCTTTGTCTATAAAATATGAATAATGATAGCATATCTTGCTTCCTATTTGTGCAAGGGAAACTAGGTGGTGCAGTGGATAGAGTGCTGGCCTCGAAGATAGGAAGACCTAAATTCAAATTTGGCCCCAGATACTAGCTATATCACCTGTGTAATGGAAATGCAAATTTAAAGATCTTCCCTGAGACTCTGAGAACCTTCCTTGATTTGAAAATATACTCTGGCCCCTAATAGGCTGAATGTGGTCACATGGATCCTGTGGCAGGAGGCTTGGTTTTCAGGAATGTCCACACTTTATTGCTTTGTGATTGGACAGTGGGTCAAGAGGGCTGTGACATTCTCTAAGCCTGGAGGAGCCTATATAATCCCTGATGTGAGGCTTTGCTTTGGGGCTCATTTTGAGAAGTGTTGTGTGATTTGACCAGATGAGACTCTAGGCAGCTGTTGAGAACTCCCTGGCTTTGAAAACCCAGATGTTGATGCTTCCCTCTCTGGTAACTGTGATTTGGTCTTGATATAATGGTTAGGCAGTTTGGAAGCCTGCCTGCTTGATCTGTTTGCTTCTCTGTCTTGTAAGTTCTGTCTATATACTTTGAAGTTCGGGGTGCTGACCTTTTCCCACTGAACTAGGTAAATGATATATGTTTGATTGATTAAAGTAAGCCTGTTAACCCATTTTGAGTTGCTTTCCCTTAGAAAAGCAGATCCAAGAACCTGTGTTGGCAGCCACCCTGGGAATGTTGGGGTGCTTGCTGCTATACCCTGGGTAAGTCACTTAACCTTGTTCATCTCAATTTCCTCAGCTGTAAAATGAGCAGGCAAAAGAAATGGCAAATCACTAGTAACTTTATTAAGAAAACCCTGACTGGGGTCATAAAGAGTTGGAAACAACTGAAATTACTGAACAACAAAATATTTGTACAAATGTTGGATTTGATGAAATAGTTACATTATTGAAATCGGCACTTGTGTTTCTCTTTTTTCTCTGTTAAACAAATGCTTTATTAACTTCTGGTTTACATAATTCATTTCCACCAAATTTTGAGTTACAATTTTTCCCCCATTTTTTCCCTACCCAACACCCCAGAATAGCAGTCCCACTAGATATCCCCTCATCCAATCTGCTCTCTCCCATATCTTCTTTTTTTTTTAAACAAATGCTTTATTAAGTTCTGTTTTACATCATTCATTTCCGCCATATTTTGAGTTACAATCATTTTCCCCCCATTATTCCCCTACCCAACCTCCCAGAATAGTAGTCCCAAAAGATATCACTTCCTCCAATCTGCTCTCTCCCATACCTTCTCCCATACCCCCATCGACTTTTCCATTAGAGGAAGGTGAATCTTTGTGTCCCAATGCCTGTACATCTTATCTCCCTATTACAAGCAAAAGAGCATTAATAATAGTATTTATATATATTTGAAACATTTAATGTTACGACCTCGAATTTCAGATCCATTTCCTTCCTCCCTTGTCACCCATTCCTTCTTGGGAGATAAGTAATTCATTATATATTGTACATGTCTAGCTATGCAAAACATTATCATAGTAGATATATTGTACAGGATTGCTTATAATTCCCTCCCACTCATCCCACCCCCGACCTGGTCCATTCCCTACATGATCCTGTCCCTCTTCTATAGTGGGTACTTCCAACCTCCCCTCCCCCAAAGGATGCCCTCCCATCCATCATCCCTCCTCTCATCCCCCTTCCCCTATCCTGCTGCAGGTTGAGATATCCCATTTAGTATGTATGTCATTTTCTCCCTGAACCAAATTGAATGTGAATGTGGTTTTGCCTTTTTAGCCTTCCTTATTCTCCCCCTCCTTTGCAACCACTTCCCCTTGCTTCTTCTACATGGGATAGTTTACCCTACCCTGTCTCTCCCCATCTCCTCTTGCCACTTTCCTCTCTCACCTCATAATTTCATCCCTTGAGTATTCTCCCTTCCCAACAAATTCAACCTATGCCCTCTATCCATATATAACTGTAACCATATACACACACATTCACATATGTATTCATATGACCACACCCCCTTCTCCCATTATTTTCATAGTGAGAAAGATATCATCAGTCACAATTATTGCTTTTCCATATAGGAATGTAAATAGTTCAACTTTGATAAGTTCCTTTTGATTTCTTTTCCCTGATTACCTTCTCAGGCATCTCTTCCTTCTTGTGTCTGGATGTCAAATTTTCCATTCAACTCTGGTTTTTTCCTCAAGAATGCTTGAAAGTCCTCTATTCCACTGAATGACCATATTTTCCCCTGAAACAAAATACTCAGTTTTGCTGGGTAGGTGACCCTTGGGTTCATTCCCAGTTCTTTTGCCCTCTGGAATATCATATTCCATGCCCTTCGATCCTCAGTGTAGAAGCTGCCAGGTCCTGGGCTATTCTGATTGTGTTTCCACAATATTGAAATTGTTTCTTCCTGGCTGCTTGTAGTATTTTCTCCTTGATCTGGGGATTCTGGAACCTGGCTATAATATTCCTGGGAGTTTTCTTTTTGGGATCTTTTTCAGGAGGTGATCTGTGGATTCTTTCAACCTCTATTTTGCCCTCTGGATCTAAAACATCAGGGCAGTTTTCCTTGAGAATTTCTTGAAGGGTGATTTCTAGGTTCTTTCTTTGATCATGGCTTTCAGGTAGTCCAATAATTTTTAAATTGTCTCTCCTGGATCTATTTTCCAGGTCAGTGGTTTTTCCCATGAGATATTTCACATTGCCTTCTAATCTTTCATTTGTTTGGATCTGCTTAACAGCATCTTGATTTCTCATAAAGTCATTAGCTTCCATTTGCTCCAGTCTAACTCTGAAGGAATGAATCTCCTCAGTGAACTTTTGAGATTCTTTTTCCATCTGGCAAATTCGACTTTTTAAGGCATTCTTCTCCTCATTGCCCTTTTGGGCCTCCTTTGCCATTTGAGTTAGTCTATTTTTTAAGGTGTTGTTTTCCTCAGTCAGGCTGTTGACCCTCATTTCATACTTTTCCTGCATCCTTCTCATTTCTCTTTCCAATTTTTCCTCCACTTCTCTTATTTGATTTTTAAAGTCCTTCTTAAGGTCCTCTATGGCCTGCAACCCACTCATGTTTTTCCCTGGGGCTTTTGGAGAAGGACTTCTGACCTCACAGTCCTTTTCCCGCTCTATGCCCCCAAAATAGGAGTCTAGGGTTGCATGTTTCTGTTTCCTTTGCCTTGGCATGTTGCTGCTTAATTGCTTGACTTTTGGGCTTGTTGCCACCCTATGGCTTTAAGGCCAGATAGAGGAATTTTCGTCCCAAACGTGTGGGGGGCAACTTCCATTTCTGGCAAGCTGTAAACCCACCCACGACTTCCACCCTAGATCACAATCCACATCCAGGGAGGTTAAAGCAAGATAGATTACCCCCCAAGACTGATCGCTGGATCTCCCCCGATTTGTAGGCTGGGAGCCGGAGCTGCCTCTGAAAACTACAAAATGGCGTGTCTCCTCAGTGGCTTCTAGCCCCCAGGGGAGGGAGCTGACGCATTCCCCAAATCCAGGTCCCAAAGTCCATAGGACACTAACCTCTTACTTTGTCCTAGGCATGTCTATGTTCATAATTCTGGAGTCGCCACAGCTCCTGGTGTTCTGGGGTTCCTCCAGCTGGCTGCTGGCCCTGCCGCCCTGGGGCTAAAACCTCGGCTCATGCGGACCTGGGCTAAGCTCGGCTCCTGCGCTCTGCGCGCTGCCAGGTCCCAGACCACTGTGCTGGTCCTTCCTGTAGGGCTGCTAGGCTGTCCTCAGCGGGAGGTTAGCTTCTCTGTGTTGTTCTGTGGGTGCTGGGGCTCCAGAAGTTGTTCAGAGTCCGCTTTTACATAGTTTGGGGGGAATCTGGGGGCAGAGAGGCTTGGACGAGCTGTTTCTACTTCGCCATCTTGGCTCCGCCCCCCATATCTTCTCCTATACCCCCTTTGACTTTGCCATTGGGGCAGAGTGAATCTCTGAGCCCCAATGCCTGAACATCTTATGAAACATTTAATTTTAAACCTTCGATTTTCAGATCCATTCCCTTCCACCCTTGTCACCCACTCTCTATGAGAAGATAAGCAATTCATTATGTGTTATACATGTATAGCTATGCAAAACATTACCATAGTAGATATATTGTAAAAGACTGCTTATATTTCCCTCCCACCCATCTCACCTCCCACCTGGTCCATTCCCTCCTTTGATCCTGTCCCTCTTTAATAGTGGGTACTTCCAACCTCCCCTCCCCCCAGAATGCCCTCCCCTCCATCCTCTCCCCTCTCATCCCCCTTTCCCCTACTCAACTGCAGGGTGAGATATCCCATTTAGTATGTATGTGATTCTCTCCTTGAGCCAACTTCAGTGAGAATATGGTTTTGCCTTTTTGCCTTCCTGTTCTTCCCCTCCCATGCAACTACTTCCCCTTGCCTCTTCTACATGAGATAATTTACCCTACCCTGTCTCTCCCCATCTCCTCTTGCCACTTTCCTCTCTCACCTCTTGACTTCACCCCTAAAGAATCATCCTTTCCCATCAAATTCAACCTGTGTCCTCTATCCATGAATACCTGTAAACATATGCCCATATACCCTTCTTAAGTTATTTTCATAATGAGAAAGGTTTCATCAGACACAATTATTGTTTTTCCATGTAGGAATGTAAATAGTTCAACTTTGATAAGTTCCTTTTGATTTCTTTTCCTTGATTACCTTCTCAAGCATCTCTTGTTTCTTGTGTTTGAATGTCAAATTTTCTATTCAACTCTGGTTTTTTCCTCAAGAATGCTTGAAAGTACTTGTGTTTCCCTTGGACTGGAATAGATGATTATATTTTAGACAATTAAAACTTTGAATAGGGTGAATTTGAATATATGCAACAACTTAATAGGATTAATTATTTGCACTAATAGGGATCTAGTTGTACCTAGCTAAAAGGGTTTTAGTGAAGTGCAAATGACATGATCTTAAAAGTGCTACACAAATGGTAGTTATTATTTAATTTCTCTGGGCCTTAAGACTCTAATATATAAATCAAGGGTTTGGATATAATACCAATACAATATTCATAGTGTCCACAGTGGCTATGAATATGCTGACGCAGTTGTGAATCATAAAATGTAACAGGCTATCCACATGGAGAACAGAACCAAAGCATTTATTAAAACACCAAAAAAACTGAATCCCCAAACCAGAAAGTCAAATTTATCATCGTAACCACAAAATTGGTACACATAACCAACTCAGCAAACACTAATATTACCAAGCTTTCCCAAACCTTCCCTCCTGTGCGGCCTTCAGAACAAAACTACTCCCTTATGCAAGAATGCCCTTCTCTCACTCATGCTCTCTGATCAGCCTCCATCCTGCTTGCTCCCAGAAGTTCTGCCTCTCTCTCAGCTTGGGCTCAGCTTTTTATTCTGGTTATTGGCTCCTCCCTATTCTGCCCCTTCCTGTTGCATTAACAAGTTCCTCCCACTGTGGCATTCCCAAGTTCTGTTTCTTAGCAAAGACTTGATATAATCAAGGGCAAGGCTCAACTGAACCAAGTTGCTAAGTACTACAGACATGCTAGTTTGCAAGCCATTACGAGCAGCAGGGAAGATCTTCAAATCTCTATTACCATTACATTGGACTAGATGGCCTGTGAGATCCCTTCCAGATTTATATACATGCATACTTCTGATCATCCCCACTCCACCTTAACATTTCAGCCTTAAATCACATCCTTGCCAGATTCTCAGTTCAAGCCAAATTGAAGTGCTCATCATTCTTTGAACTTGTCGATTTAATTTAAAATGGGGTTACATATTTAATTTTGTCATTTCCGTACTTGTACTCCTGTCTTTTAGTAGTTCTGGAATTTCTTATTATTCTATCTATAGCCAATATATTCCTACTTGTCTTTTAAGGCAGAATGCAAATGCTCCCTCCTCAGGGAATATTCATTCTCCTCCTGAAGCTGTAAGTAAGCTCTCCATCTTCTGAACTGTCTTTGTAACCTGACTATATTCCTTGCTAAACTATCAGCTCCGTGAAGTTGGAGATCTTTATTTTTGAATGTTATTTAGTACCAAGCATGATAACCTGCCAATAGTAATACATTACACATACAAAATGCAAAACTAAATTGAATTTTATTGAAAGGAAGTAGTGACCAGGTGTTCTTCATCTTTACTATGAATAAGACAAATGAAAATTGGTGTTAGAAGACTAAGGAGAGAAAAAAAAATGGCAAGATCAAACCAATGTGACTCCTTGAATGCTATGCATAGTATTACAGTAGAGTATAAGTTTCTTGAAGGTTAAGTCTATTTCCTTTATGTTTTGAATACTGCCTTATACACAGTAGGCACTTCATCAATGGATGTTGACATGAATTTGTAATGTCTGCTTCCCATTGTTAAAAAAATATAGGTAAGTTTCAAATTATGTAACAAATTACAAAATTTTAAAATGATACTTAGAAATCATCTTCTCCAATTTCCTATGAGATATTTCACATTGCCTTCTAATCTTTCGTTTGTTTGGATCTGCTTAACAGCATCTTGATTTCTTATAAAGTCACTAGCTTCCATTTGCTCCAGTCTAACTCTGAAGGAATGAATCTCCTCAGTGAACTTTTGAGATTCTTTTTCCATCTGGCAAATTCGACTTTTTAAGGCATTCTTCTCCTCGTTGCCCTTTTGGGCCTCCTTTGCCATTTGAGCTAGTCTATTTTTTAAGGTGTTGTTGTCCTCAGTCAGGCTGTTGACCCTCATTTCATACTTTTCCTGCATCCTTCTCATTTCTCTTTCTAATTTTTCCTCCACTTCTCTTATTTGATTTTTTAAAGTCCTTCTTAAGGTCCTCTATGGCCTGCAACCCACTCATGTTTTCCCCTGGGGCTTTTGGAGCAGGACTTCTGACCTCACAGTCCTTTTCCCGCTCTATGCCCCCAAAATAGGAGCCTAGAGTTGCATTTTTCTGTTTCCTTTGCCTTGGCATGTTGCCACTTAATTGCTTGACTTTTGGGCTTGTTGCCACACTATGGCTTTAAGGCCAGATAGAGGAATTTTCATCCCAAACATGTGGGGGGCAACTTCCGTTTCTGGCAAGCTGTAAACCCACCCACAACTTCCACCCTAGATCACAATCCAGATCCAGGGAGGTTAAAGCAAGAGCGATTACCCCCCAAGACTGATCGCTGGATCTCCCCACGATTTGTAGGCTGGGAGCGGGAGCTGCCTCTGAAAACTACAAAATAGCGTGTCTCCTCAGTGGCTTCTAGCCCCCAGGGGAGGGAGCTGACGCATTCTCCAAATACAGGTCCCAAAGTCCATAGGACACTAACCTCTTACTTTGTCCTAGGCATGTCTATGTTGATAATTCTGGAGTCACCACAGCTCCTGGTGTTCTGGGGTTCCTCCAGCCAGCTGCTGGCCCTGCCGCCCTGGGGCTAAAACCTCGGCTCACATGGACCTGGGCTCGGTTCCTTCGCTCTGCTCTCTGCGCGCTGCCGGCTCCCAGACTGCTGCGCTGGTCCCTCCTGCAGGGTGGCTGGGCTGTCCTCAGCGGGAGGTTAGCTTCTCTGTGTCGTTCTGTGGGTGCTGGGGCTCCAGAAGTTGTTCAGAGTCCTTTTTTACATAGTTTGTGGGGAATCTGGGGGCAGAGAGGCTTGGATGAGCTGTTTCTACTCTGCCATCTTGGCTCCGCCCCCTTCTCCAATTTCCTAATCTCATAGATGCAGAAACTGAGACTTTTCAGTCATTGTGGATTCAGAGAGAAAATTGGTAATAGAGAAAATACTAGAACCCAGCTGTCCTCAATCCTAATCCTGTGTTCTTTTCAATATCTCATGCTGCCCTTCTCCATACTAATGCTTTACTGATAAATGATACTGATAAATAGTATCATACATTATGATATTTCAAGGCACTTTTATATTTGCTTTTGCTTATTTAGTTCTCATGGCAACCTTGTAAGATAAATAAGTTCTATATTTTTTCCCAGTTTCCTAAGTGAGGAAACTATGGGTTATTTGTCCAGTGTCATGCAATCCAGGAAATGAGTGGTCAAGCTGGGAACAGATCTTATGTGTACTGAACCTTAATTCTCTCCTCATCTATTTTTCCACATGACTGGATATCCACTATGGCTTTGAAAGTCCTTCCATATGCTTGCTGTGGTGGAGTTTGTGATTCTTTTTTTTTTTTAAAGCAATTGGGGTTAAGTAACTTGCTCAAGGTTACACGGCTAGTCATTTGATTTATGCGTGGGTGCTCATTTTCTGAGGCCGGATCTGATTTCGGGTCATCCAAACTCCGAGGCCGGCGCTCTTACTCACTGCGCCACCTAGCCGCCCCTTTAGGGCAACTGGGGTTAAGTAACTTGCCCAAGGTTACACGGCTAGGTTTTTGTTTGTGTGGATTAAGTGTCAGAGGCGGGCTCCGAACTCAGGTCCTTCTGATTCCAGGGCCGGCGCTCTATTCACTGCGCCACCTAGCCGCCCCGGAGTTTGTGATTCTTAACTTCTGAGACTTGGAATTTTAATACAAGAACAAAACAAAGAAACAAAAATCCTCTATTCAATTGTGTAAATTGTCAAGTACTTTTTCTAGGCTTCAGAATTCCATCAAATCTTACAGAAAAAAGGAGGATAATCCACATAATTTATATGTTTCATGTTTTACTTCTGTGAACAGCTTTTAGATTTCAGGTATACCAGAGAGCTGTTTATTTCACAAAGGCTGAATTACTGTTGTTGGTGATGTTATCCTAGATCTGCTTCTTCTACATGTTTAAAATAATATCCTAGGTGACAGATCCTTCATGAAAAGATGAGGGCTTTACATATGGCTTCGTTGGTGAAGATTGGTGACTGGAGGGTAAGGCAAGCCTTGTGTTGACTACAATACTGGCTTTTTGTTCTGAGAGCCAAAAATAGTTCTGTTTATGCTGAATTTTGTGCACCAAGATAACTATATAAATGTAGATGAAGGGGAAAAAAGGCAGAAATGTGTCAACCCAGATGTCTTCATCCCCTTGCTTCTAATCTTTCTACTCAGAAATAGTGAAGTTTCTGTTATAATTAGGGTGTCTATGGGACAGAGGGCCAGAATACTTCTAAAATCTAGTTGCTTTCTGCTTCCAGGATCTATTATCTCCACAAGTTTATGGTTATGGTAATCATCCCATTAGGGAGATAAAAATACATCCTAGCCCAGAGGTGGGAGGTCAGTAGTGCCCCATTTTTATAATAATTTGGAAGCTGATCCTATGACAAAGAGAGATCCATAGGGGAACATTTGGGGTGGAATTAGAAAAGAGAGAAGGAAGTGATGATAAAGGAAGCTGTCACAGGCACTGAAAGCTCTGTTTATCTGTGGAAGACAAATCATTGTGGTGTCTTCATGTCTTCTAGGCTGTACTGGAGAATAGTGAAGCATCTATGTGGTATAGTAGATGTTTTACTTTGGGACCAGGTAAGTCTATATTAAAATCCTTACCCAAACAATTCCTACTACCAGTGTGGCTCTTGGTAAGTCACTTGGACCTCAGTTTCTGTTTCTTATTTGTAAAATGGAAATAATAGCACCCACCTCACAGGGCTGTTGTATCAAATTAAATAATACAAGTAAAGCAGATAAAATCCTTAAAATGATATGAGATAGATAGATAGATAGATAGATAGATAGATAGATAGATAGATATGCATGCATTCCTATATAAACACATATATGTTAAATACTGCTATTTCTAGTTTGAGAGAGAAGTTTTTTTCTTAAACCCAGAATAACATATTTTATTTTTCTAAATAAAAGAAAAAGATAAATCATTTCTATATGATAAGTTGAATTCCTTTCATTTCATAAAATCACAATTATGTGAAATTTATTTAAAAATCATCCATAAGGAAAGACAATGGTATGGTAAAGCATGAACTAGATTTGGAATCAGGAGATACCTGGATTCATATCCCATCCCTGATACTAGTTGCTTGATCCTGGGCAAGTCATTTATCTTCCATAAGCCTCAATTTCCCCATTTATAAAATGGAGAGTATCCCAACCATTAATTACCTGCCATACAGAGTTGTGAGGATCAAAGTTGTATTTTAAGTGGCTTGCAAGGAGATTAAAAATGGCAGAGCTTTGCTGCTACAGCATGTGATAAGTAAATGGCTTTGGAACTTCTCTTTCCTTCTGAAACGATTAATTTGAGACTTCAGATCCCATCTAAGGGACAGAGGAATTTTTGAACATAAAGAAAATGTAGTTTAAATAAGAATCCTCTTCCCAAAGTTTCCATAGGTCTCTTCCAGAGTAGTTTTCTCAGCTTAGTAAGGACCTCTTCCTGAATTATGTGGAATCTTTCCATTTGGGGCAACTGCTGTGACATAAATCTATAAATCCTACCTTTTAAATGAAAAGCCCAATTGAGAGCTTAGTAATAGTGCAATTAAGAACATTATAAAAATGGTTTCTGATTCCTGTTGATAACACTTCTTTTTTTTAAAGCAATTGGGGTTAAGTAACTTGCTCAAGGTTACACGGCTAGTCATTATTTATGTGTGGGTGCTCATTTTCTGGGGCCAGATTTGATCTCAGGTCATCCCAACTCCGAGGCTGGCACTCTTACTCACTGCGCCACCTAGCCACCACTTTAGGGCAATTGGGGTTAAGTAATTTGCCCAAGGTTACACGGCTAGGTTTTTGTTTGTGTGGATTAAGTGTCTGAGGCCGGCTCTGAACTCAGGTCCTTCTGACTCCAGGGCCGGCACTCTATTCACTGCACCACCTAGCCGCCCCTGGTAATGATTGTTTAATGCAGGTTTTCATGTTTATTTGCAGAGTGTATTAATACAGATGCTATTGTTTCTAGATCGACTAGGTTTAAATTATTTTTTTAAAAAAACAACACATTGAATGGATAGGAAACATGACTTTTTTTTTTAGTTTGACACTGCTAAAATTATCATAATTTTTCAGTTTGATTTTAATTTTTGCATACTAAAGAAATATATCTTTGGAGGGAATGGGCACCAAGACAACACCCTCATTTTATGTTTTCAGGAATGATTCCCAGCAGACACATTCATTCCTTTCCCTTTCTTATTGCTCACTGTGCTTCCATGATGTTCTGCTACATGTGTTACATGGGTGCTCATAATATTTCTAGGAATAGAAAAATGTCTACTTTAAGCACATCATAGGACATCATGATTCTGTTAGTTAGTGAAAATTGCCAGTGTTCTATCTTTGTTAGTATGAAAGACCAAAAAGTGGTGCTGTCTAAAGAAAATGAAATACTTTATAATCAGGTAAACCTGAATCCAACAGTTATTCATTCAATAATCAACAGTCAGCAGTCATAAATTAAACACCCATGGTTTACTGGGCATGGTTTTAATTGCCAGGCATTCAAAGAAATGCAAACGGGGGCGGAGCCAAGATGGTGGAGTAGAAACAGCTCATCCAAGCCACTCTGCCCCCAGATTCCCTCCAAACTATGTAAAAGGGAACTCTGAACAACTCCTGGAGCCCCAGCACCCACAAAATGACACAGAGAAGCTAACCTCCCGCTGAGGACAGCACAGCAGCCCTGCAGGAAGGACCAGCACAGTGGTCTGGGAGCCAGCAACGCACAGAGCGCGGGAGCCGAGCTGAGTGGAGCAGAGCCGAGCCCAGGTCCATGTGAGCCAAGGTTTTAGCCCCAGGGCAGCAGGGCCAGCAGCCTGCTGGAGGAACCCCAGAACACCAGCAGCTGTGAAGACTCCAGAATTATCAACATAGACATGCCTAGGACAAAGTGAGAGGTTAGCACCCTATGGACTTTGGGACCAGTATTTGGGGAATGCATCAGCATCCTCCCCTGGGGGCTAGAAGCCACTGAGGAGACACGCCATTTTGTAGTTTTCAGAGGCAGCTACAGCTCCTGGCCTGCGAACTGTAAGGAGATCCAGCGATCAGTCTTGGGGGTGTAATCACTCTTGCTATAACCTCCCTGGATCTGGATTGTGATCTGGGGTGGAAGTCGTGGGTGGGTTTACAACTTGCCAGAAACGGATATTGCCCTCCCACAAGTTCAGGACAAAAATTCCCCTATCTGGCAGCAAAAGCCATAGTGTGGCAACAAGCCCAAAAGTCAAGTAATTAAATGGCAACATGCCAAGGCAAAGAAAACAGAAAAATGCAACCCTAGACTCCTATTTTGGGGGCATAGAGCGGGAAAAGGACTGTGTGGTCAGAAGTCCTTCTCCAAAAGCCCCAGGGGAAAACATGAGCAGGTTGCAGGCCATAGAGGACCTTAAGAAGGACTTTAAAAACCAAATAAGAGAAGTGGAAGAAAAATTGGAAAGAGAAATGAGAAGTTTGCAGGAAAAGTATGAAATGAGGGTCAACAGCCTGACTGAGGAAAACAACACCTTAAAAATAGACTAAATCAAATGGCAAAGGAGGACCAAAAGGGCAATGAGGAGAAGAATGCTTTAAAAAGTCGAATTTGCCAGATGGAAAAAGAATCTCAAAAGTTCACTGAGGAGATTCATTCCTTCAGAGTTAGACTGGAGCAAATGGAAGCTAATGACTCTATGAGAAATCAAGATGCTGTTAAGCAGATCCAAACAAATGAAAGAATAGAAGGCAATGTGAAATATCTCATGGGAAAAACCACTGACCTGGAAAAATAGATCCAGGAGAGACAATTTAAAAATTATTGGACTACCTGAAAGCCATGATCAAAGAAAGAACCTAGAAATCTCCCTTCAAGAAATTCTCAAGGAAAATCGCCCTGATGTTTTAGATCCAGAGGGCAAAATAGAGGTTGAAATAATCTACCAATCACCTCCTGAAAAACACCCCAAAAAGAAAACTCCCAGGAATATTATAGCCAGGTTCCTGAATCCCCAGATCAAGGAGAAAACACTACAAGCAACCAGGAAGAAACAATTTCAATAATGTGGAAACACAATCAGAATAGCACAGGACCTGGCAACTTCTACACTGAGGGATCAAAGGGCATGGAATATGATATTCCAGAGGGCAAATGAGCTGGGAATGAACCCAAGGGTCACCTACCCAGGAAAAATGAGTATTTTGTTTCAGGGGAAAATATGGTCATTCAGTGGAATAGAGGACTTTCAAGCATTCTTGAGGAAAAAACAGAATTGAATAGAAAATTTGACATCCAGACACAAGAAGCAAGAGATGCCTGAGAAGGTAATCAGGGAACAGAAATCAAAAGGAACTTATCAAAGTTGAACTGTTTACATTCCTATATGGAAAAACAATAAAGGTGACTGAGGAAATCTTTCTCACTATGAAAATAATCGAAGAAGGTATGTGGTCATGTGAATACATATATGAATGTATGTGTATATGGTTACAGTTATATACGGATAGAGGGCATAGGTTGAATTTGTTGGGAAGGAAGGATACTCAAGGGATGAAATTATGAGGTGAGAGAGGAAAGTGGCAAGAGGAGATGGGGAAAGACAGGGTAAGACAAACTATCTCATGTAGAAGAAGCAAGGGGAAGTGGTTGCAAGGGAGGGGGGGAATAGGAAGGCAGAAAAGGCAAAACCACATTTTCATTGAATTTGCTTCAGGGAGAGAATGACATACATACTAAAAGGGACATCTCAACCTGCAGCAGAATATGGTGTAGGGGGATGAAAGGAGGGATGATGGATGAGAGGGCATCCTTGGGGGTAGGGGAGGTTGGAAGTACCCACTATAGAAGAGGGACAGGATCATGTAGGGAATGGACCAGGTGGGGGTGGGATGAGTGGGAGGGAATTATAAGCAGCCTTGTACAATATATCTACTATGATAATGTTTTGCATAGCTAGACATGTACAACATATACTGAATTACTTATCTTCCCAGAGGGAATGGGTGACAAGGGAGGAAGGAAATGGATCTGAAATTCAAGATCTTAAGATTAAATGTTTCAAATATATATAAATAATATTATTAATACTCTTTTGCTTGTAATTGGGAGATAGGATGTGCAGGCATTGGGACACAAAGATTCACCTTCCTCTAATGGAAAATTCGAAGGGGGTATGGGAGAAGGTATGGGAGAGAGCAGATTGGAGGAAACGATATCTTGCGGGACTGCTATTCTGGGAGGGTGGGTAGGGGAAAAACAGGAGGGGGGGAAATGATTGTAACTCAAAATCTGGTGGAAATGAATGATGTAAAACAGAAGTTAATAAAGCATTTGTTTAAAAAAAAAGAAATGCAAACACACATTCCCTGCCATCAAGGAATTAATGCTCTAATATGGGAAACGACCTATAATGAGCTATAAGTATGTTTATACAAGATATATATATATATAGGGTCAAGTATAGATTTTTTCCACCTTTTTTTTTTTTTTTTTGCTTTTTGGAGGGCAATCAGTGTTAAGTGACTTGCCCAAGGTCACACGGCTAGTTTTTATGTTAAGTGTCTGAGGCTATATTTGCACTCAGGTCCTTCTGACTCCAGGGTCAGTGTTCTATTCACTGCACCACCTAGCCACCCTCAAGTATAGATTTTTTTCCCCAAAAAGTGGTATGGAGAAAAGTCTTCTTGAAGAAGGAGGGATTTGTGTTGAAGCTTGTCCTTTTTCTTTTCCTTATTACTTGTATTCTCCTGCGCAAATTACTTAAGCTTTCAGTGACCCCGGGAAATTTGCTAAAACTAAATTAGAGAAGAATTTTGAGGAACTTCCTAACCACAAATCCCAATAAAATCTCAGGCCAACCGATGATAAACATAAACCAATGACTACCAGTATGATTTTCCAAAGATTACCAAAAAGTTATACTCGTAAGCTCAAGAAATAAGTAACCAAAAGCTGGTATTATTTTGCTTCTTTGTAATTTGTGACTCACAAAGGAAAGAGATACTGAAAAACATAGACTTTAAATAGCTCAGGAAAAGGTGTTGAAAATGTCTCCATTTGTTGTACCCCTTCCAGATTAAGAAACAGAATGACTCAGTCTTACCTTGAATAAATACAGGAGAAAAATGCTATTAAGCCATATAAAGTTTTAGGAATAAAAAGATCAGAAAAGGAGGGGAAAAACTGTTTTAAATGATTTTCTACTACATCAAATCCCTTCCAAGGAGGCAGCTAAATAGTAAATATATTCCTCTAGTAAATATAGATAGATGGCAGATGATAGTTCTTTCTCTCTCTGTCTCTCTCTCTCTCTGTCTCTCTCTCTCTCTCTACATATATATATGTATATATATATATATATATATATATATATATATATATATATATACCATCTATCATGCGCATGTGTGTATATATATATACACACACACATGCGCATGATAGATGATAGACTAGATAGTAGATGATAGATACATAAATATAAATGATGATAAATGGATACACATGAAGATAAATAATAGATAATGGATACATGCATATATATGTGTATATATGTATATGTACATACATGTATATATATATATATATATATAATAGATGGATAGATGATAAAGAGAAAGAGGCACAGAGCCAATAGATAAAGTATTTATCCAGGCTTATCATATACCGCACCCTGTACTGAGTATTAGAGGCATAAATACAAGAAAGCAAGGTAGTCTGTGCTATTGAGGAGTTTATTTTCTAAGGGGGAAGCAACATATATATTGGTGATAAAAGGAGGATAGGTAGGCAGAGTGTACTTTAGCAAAAGGATGATGTGGAGATGTCTGGAATGTTTTCTGGAAGCCTAACCTCTCTAACTCCTAAAAGATGGGACAAAAAGTAGACTTTTAGAACTAGAAGACCCAGGGGTGGAGTCCAAGCTTTCAATAAAGTCATAGAGTCATGATGAAGAAAAGTCTGGGATTTAGAGGTGGGATATATTGGAGATTACTTTTAATAATTTCCAATTTTTAAAAATGAGGAAACTGAGTCCCAGAGATATTAAATAGTATGTCTTTGGTCACAGAAGTAGAAAGCAACAGAGCCAGGATTCAAACCTATCTCTTCAAATACTTCCATTTAAATGGTTTAAACAATGTTTCTCTCCCCACAGATGAAAAGGGAAGTTTTATCAACTATTTGCCAAAGATGTAAACACAGGGCCTATGCTTTTTGGCTCCTTTTTAAAACACTTGGAAATCATATGTTGGCCAGAAGTTTGAAAAGTTCAAAAAAGCCTAAGCCTTCTGAAGGAGCTCTTTAATATTACAGACATTTTGTATTTCCAGGGGCAAGAAAAAATAACTTGAAGTAGATACACTCCATCTTTGTCAGACTTGTAAACATAAGGGGCAAAATACTGAAACCTCTTTGGGAATTATAACTAGATTACTTCATTTGTATTTCTAGAATTTTCTCCATCATTCCTCTCTAGTCTCCTCTCTTGATTCTCTGGATTTCTGTCTCCAATCAGACATAACAACCTGCTCACTAGGAAGATCACTGCAATGGCAGCAGTTTGCTCTGATCTCTGATTGGTCTCTTTTCCCTAGAGCTTAGATTTTTGGAAAAGTGCTCAGGCTAGCCATGTTCCCTCCCTTGTTCTTTGTATTCTACTCTTTTCTCTCTAGATTTTTCTTTAATCTCCTTCTTCTCCCATCCATCCTTTTCAAATTCCTCTTAAGAGTTATTTTCCTTCTTTGGAATGTAAGCTCCTTAAAGGTAAGGTGAATTTTTCTTTTTTACTTTTATTTGTGTTTCATCACTTAGAAAGGGCAGCTGGTGGGACAGTGGTTAAGATACCAGGCATAGAATTAGACCTTTCTGAGTTGAAATCTGGCCTCAGACACTTACTAGGCTATGTAACCCTGGGCAAGTCACTTAACCCAGTTGGCCTCAAGTTCCTCATCTGTAAAGTGAGCTGGAGAAGAAAATGGCAAACCACTCTACTATTTTTGCCAAGAAAACACCAAATGGGGTCATGAAAATTCAGACATGACTGAAATTCTTGAACAACTAATCACTTAGAAAATTACCCAACACATAATAATAACTTCGCTAAAAAAGAGTATGATTAAAACCAGGAAACTGCTTTTCAATTATAAGCTTTTTTAAATAAAATTAAATATTTTGTCCATTCCAAACAACCTACTACTTCTCCAGTAGGAAGAAAACAGTCAATTTGGTTATATGTATTTTCATCCTCATTAATAAGGACTCATGCAAATGTGTGTGTGACAGCAAACAGAACGTGAAGGAAAAATCTTTCCTGCTGGTAAGGATCTCATCCTGGGAAAGGTTTAGGTTAAAAAGGCCAAGGTGTCCCACTCTATCGTAGGCCATCTCCTGTCATCCTGATCTGTATCTTGCCACTGGACCCAGACGGCTCCAGAGGAGAAAGTGAGGTTGGTGACTTTGCACAGCCCTGCCACACTTCAATTCAGTTGCAAGTCATGACATCTCCCTACTGATGTCATGGTCCTCTTTCAGAATGAAGGACAAACAACAACAACAAGGAACTCATACTGGGAAGAGGAGATGGTAAATAAGCAAACACGGTATTCTTTATTTTCTATTTCTCCCTCTCACTTTTTGTTTTTGAACTGATTTGGAAAGGCTATTTGACCATGGTGAAAGACAAAGTGAAAAAAAGAAACAATCAAAACTGGTTTCCACTGAGACATAAAAGCTTCCTGCAATTGAAGGCTAGCTTACCAGATTGTGAAATGGGATATAGGAGTTCTTCGGGAAAGAAATGAAAAATCATTGATTTTCCTAGCTAGGACTCGTTTAGTCAAGTAGAAGTGTTTTTGTTTATTTTCTAAACAAATGTATTTTACAAGTGGCTTATTTACCATGGTATTAAGGAATATAATAATAACCACAACTAGCATTTTATAAAGATTTTTTTTAAGGTTTGGAAAATGCTTTACATATGATAATTCATTTAATCCTTCTAACAACCCTGTAACATTGGTGCTATTATTATCACCATTTTACAGAAGATGAACCTGAGGCTGATGGAAATTAAGCCCATAATCACACAGCTAATACGTGTACTATAAGAAATCATGAGCAAGATGGTTTCAGAAAAAAAAAAAAAACTTGGGAAGACTTATATGAGCTGATGCAAAGTGACAGGAATAGACTAGACTTACATTGTACACAGTTAAAGCAATATAGTCATGACAATCAACTGTGAAAGACTATTCCGCTTTGATCAATACAATGAAACACAATAATTCCAAATAACTTGTGATGAAAAGTACTATCCACTTCCAGAGAGACAACTGATGAATTCTAAGTACAGAATGGAGGATATTTTCTTTCTTTTTTTTAACATGGCTAATATGGAAATACATTTTATATAATTTCATATATATGATTGGTATTGTATTTTTTGCCATCTAAAGGAATGAGGAAGGAGCAGGAGGTAGGGGAAAAATCAGCAACTGAAAATTAAAATTCAAACAAACAAACAAACCACAAAACTTGGATCTTCCTGACTCCAAGTCCACTGTTCTCTGGCTACACCTCAGCACTTTCCGCAACCACAGCACTTCAAGTCAATGCAATACGAATCTTCCCCCCTCCATTCTGCATCCTGATGACTCCCAAATAATATGTTTGTTCGTTCCTGTCATTTATGATTTGGCTCCCCAACTAGACTGTGAGCTCCTTGAAGAATGGGGTTGTACCACTTCTCCTTGCTGTCTCTGAACTGCCTAGGACAGTGTTATGTTATGTGCACAGCAGGCATTCAATAATGGTCTATTACACAAACAGCCATAGAAGATTTTCTGTATGGGCTTCTTTTCAAATAAACCAGAGCTTTCCCATTTCCACGCTGAGCAGCACAAACAGTGACATTTGTTCCTTCTCTTTATATAGCTATTTAAAGTACTTCAGTCTATATACTTCAGGATCTCTTCAATCTGTGAGTCATTTTATACAGCATCTTGATGATATACACTTAGCACTGCTGGGCGATGAGTCCTTTTCTTCCCCCTTCCATCCCACCCTCCTTTACTTCATACACACATGTTCTATATTTCTCCCTAAGCTTTTAGCTCATGAGTTCCAAGAGCTATTTTTAAGGACTATAAGAAAAGAATATTTTCATTCTCAGTCCTGCTTTTATTTGAAAGTTCAATTGTCATAACAACATGATACATCTTAGGTTTTAGAGAAGGGAACCAGGAAAGATTTTCTTTGTCCACAGCTAAATTCTTTTCCCCAATCATTTTTTTTTTTTCTATTTACCCTTCCAGGTCTAAATCCTGTGAAACCTATAAAACAAGGGAAATGGGTTAATCCTATCTCTGGACCATAGTGGCGATGGCAATTAGTTTACTCTGTTTGAATCAGCATCACATTCTCTTAAACTCAATTATGATATGTTACAAATGACTCAAACCATCTCCTCTGTCCCCAATTCCCCCTCCCCAAGGTACTGGTCATCATTCCCATTTCCTTCCTCATACAGTTTTGCTTCAATTAGTCAGTTGAAAATTATAGTTTAACAAGATTTGTAAATGTGTAATAAAATTTGAAAAAGAAAAAAGGAACTTTTTATAAATAAAAATACTGGACCATTCCAAATGCTTTCTAGCACTAAATTCAAAGTAAACTGTTATGTCAGTGTTGAGTATGTTTTCAGCCTTTTTAGAGTAAAGGAAAATAAGAAAATTAATTTGATTAATAAAGCTCTCATTTCATTTTGCTTCAGGAGCAAGAATATACAGGAGTCAGTCATTCCAGTTAACTCCCAAACAGGTGTTGCAGTTTGAAATATATTTTTTCTCAAACTGGGAGCATTCAAAATAACTGAATATATTTGTCCTGAAGAGTTAAAAAATAGATGCAACTATTAACAAGTATATTCAAAGCTCTCATGTGGAAGGAAAAATTATACTTGGTATGTTTGGCCACATAAGGCAGAACTAGTAGCAATGAGTCAGGTAGGCAGATTGAGATTGAAAGGAAAAAAAAATTCTAGATCTAAGAACTATGCTCTTGTGTCAGAGACTGCTAGTGGGCTTCTCACTACTGATCAGGCAGAGGTTGGATGACTGATCATTGATGCAGACATGGGATCCTTATTCAAGTAGCAGTCGGATTAAATGTCCTCTAAGGTCCTATCCAGATTATGTGAACTTTGCTTAATGACACTGATGAACAATATCAAAGATGCATCAGACAGGGAAACCTATGCTCACTAAGGGCATGCAGCAGAATCATTAAAGATATCCTTTTTAGAAGCCTAGGCAAGGTAATTCCTATACAACCATTCAAATGAGCTTCTCCTCATAACTGATGCCAGGAAACGAAGTACATGAAGAAGGAATGCTATTAGATTATGGTGTTCAGTTGAAAGACAAACCATTGAGTAACTGTAGGGGTTACCACACTTGTATACCCAGGATGGCTGTTAGCACAGGTTCTTAGATCTGCTTTACTAGGAAAGATAGCTGTTTAAGGTGTCAACAATCTCTCTCTCTCTCTTTTTTTAATTAAATTCACTAGTTCAGGGGAAAAGTCAGCACCCTGAAATTCAGAGAAAATAAAAGCAGAGAAATAAAGACCAACAGAGAGGGCTCTGACTGCCTGTATCAAAGCAATATTGCTATATGCTTTACATACATCCCTGGATCGAGACAGCCTTTTCCTCTGAGCAGTTAGGGAGCTCTAAACATATGGTCATGCAGATTCTTGACCAGAGAATCACAAGTGAATCCCCAAAGCGCACTTCTCAGAGCCAGAAGGCATTACAACCCTTGTGAATCAGTACCCAATTAGAAATTAACAAAAGGTGTGAAAGCCTTCCTACAAGCAAGCTTCCCCTAAGCTAGCTTCCCTTAATGGGTTCCACATGAGTCCTATTAATGGGTGTGGAAGATCTTATATCCTATTAACATTACAGTACCCCCATCAGTAATTCCAGATTTTGGATAGGCACTGCAGATGAACTAGAAGTCATAGCTAGAATGGAAAAAGAAGGGGAGATTGTGTTTGGTCACATCTGGAGAATATTTGACACTTTTAGTTGTAATAAACTCTTCTGTTTCACAAGATGACCATCTTTTCAAGATCAATACTCTCTCAGTTTTGTCACAGACAACATGGCTATGAGTCATGGAGTACCACAATCTGTGAGGAAACAAAATTGTAGGTGACCAGAATGATGAGGAGAAGAGGGTGAGTATAAGAAGTGCTGAAGGGGTTGTGAAAGGAAAAAGTTTAAGAAGCCCTGGCCAATAATGGTTAATAAATAAGAAAAGAGATAAAGGATATCATGAAGCAGAAAAGAAGATGGATCATGTAGTGAAGACAAGGGATACAAAATGAATGGGAAAATGTCACATTCATACACCCAAAATATTGAAAACCTAAAAGAAGACACCCCCCTTCTCCCAGTGCTTTGAGCAGAGCATCTACTGAAGATTTATGGAATGGTCAGAACAAAACAAACACAGGTTGAGAAGAAAAATCATTTAGAGTTTAGGAAAACATGAAATGTAGAGGTATGGGTTTTAGGGGTGCACAAGACCCCAGAGTACCAAACACTTCAGGTCCTGCTGAATGAATTCAACTCAAGCCTTCCGTCAGCCAAAGAAAAGCAAAGTTTATTAAAGATTTGTCATATCGGGTAGACTCTTAAGGAGCCTCGGTATCTGTGAAGCTTGTATTAGACAAGCGGGCCAGAATAATCTTACATAGAGTGAGTCTGCACTAGATCATTCTCTCACCTCCTCATGGATGCAAGATGGGTCTGATATACAGAAAGGTTGTGGGAGAAATTTAGGAGTGGTCTAGAGGAAGAGTTTGGGGATGGTCTTGAGAAGGAGTATAAGGAGGATATTGAGGGGACTGAGGTCAGACTCCAGTAATGAGGTTAAGGGTGGGAAATAGCTGAAAGTTACATGGAGGTGACAGACAATGGAGGGCTAGGCTAGTTTAAGGGTAACAGATTTGGGTATAGATATTTTGATAGAGTCAAAGGTGGGAAGTAGCTGGTCAATGGAGGGCTAGGCTAGGTTTGGGCCTAATTATGTTGAAAGGCTTATGGCCTCAGGCAAATGATTCATCAAAGGGGAAGATTCAATCAAGAGTTCAAGGGGGTTCCCAGAGCCTGTACCTCATCAGTAATCTGTACTTGTTAAGGAAGTAGTCACACTAGTACTTTGAGAAAATCATCAAATACTAAACTAATTTTCATTTTATTTATTAATGGATAATCCTTTGAATAACAATAAATGTTGATTAAGTTTCTATAGTGTTATTATATGCATCATACTGGGTTACACACCAAGTGAGATACTAAAGCAAGATAAAATATCACACATGTCTTATGGAGCTTTACATACTAATAGGGAGATAAGGCATCAGTACAGATAGCTATAATGCATTTAACATGAAAACTGAATTATAAAACTGAAAAACAATTTGCTGCATGAAGTGTAATGGGAAAGAATATTACTGAATAGGGAGATCTGAGGAGGCTTTGGGGTGAGTTTGCATTTTTATGGAGCTTTAAAGGTTTAAAATTTGAAAGATAAATAAGAAGAGGTTAAACATTAAAGATTCCTAGAAGAGGTTGAGTAAAAAAAAAAAAAACTTGGAGAAGAAAGCACAAAATTTTTTCTGGGGTCAGACAGACCAGTTCTGCTAATGCTTAAAAGGTATGGAGTGAAACAATGTGAAATAAAAATGGAAATGCTATAAATAATTTGTGTAGAGAACTAATTAAGGAAGCTTAATGATGAGATTACATGGAGGTTAGCTTGTTTTATGGACTTTGAGTGTTTTTTCATATACATATATGTATATATATATATATATATATATATATATATATATACATAGATACACACATTCACATATTTAAGGGTATACCTGTGTTTACACATAGGTTTGTGTGTGTGTGTGTGTGTGTGTGTATAGCTATAAACTTACATATAATTTGTCATTAAATAAAATTATTGTGCTTCTTTGAAAGGATTAAGCCTATCTAATCTAGATCAACACATTTACATTCCTTGGAGAATCAGTGATGGAGTGACAGTAACTCAGGGTGGTTTGATTGGCTTGGTTGATATCCTTTGCTATGACAGGAATGAGATAGGAGTGGGCAAAAGAGTGGTGAACATCGCCCAAAGAAGTCCATGTTCTCAGAACCAAATCTGATTCTAAAAACTTACCTAAAGCCTTGCAACTAAAAGTTGCTCATTCAAAGATTTCTCAGAATACTTTGAAAGGGAGGAACATAAAAGGGGATGTCTGAGGATTTATGAATCAAGAAGGAAAACATACCTTAAAACATACCTAAGTTCTTCATTTCATGAAAGAATCTTTGACACAGGGTATACAGTTATTTTTTTCTTCTGCACATGGGCATGTTCTTTCTTCCCATGAAATTACACACTCCTTGGGAGCAAACATGGTTCATTAAATATATTTGTAGGATCCGCAATGCCTACAAATCAGAGAAAGAGCTTACTAAATGTTGTCTGAATATGTGAATGTAGGAATGAATACTTAAGAAATTTTTCCCGTCTTACATATATCTCCCTGTATGAATGTGGAATGAAAATAATAGGCTTGAAGAGTAATAAACTTATAGAATATTTAAGCTAGAAAGCAACTTGGAGATAATATAATCCATCCCTACCCTATCCCTACATATACACACACACACACACACACACACACACACACACACACACACACATACACATATATGCATATATACACATATATATATATACACACATACACATATATACATATATATTTAAAGTAAAGAAAGTGGATCAGAGATATGTCACTATGCTAGTGGATAGCAAGTGGACAGAGCCTGGACTTGAAACCAGGTCTTTGACTCCCAGACTATTTGACTTTCCAATCAAGTCTAATCTATTTATGTCATAGTAAGGATTTAGTTCCTGACTTTCTACAGTTGACAGTGTTTGAAAATTAGCTGCCTGTGAGCTCAAGGCTAATACCATTTTACAGAATAACAATTACTTGCTTGACAGTCAAGTTCATCTATTTTTCTAGTCTCTGAGTTTTACTGTACTGAAGCATTTCTCCTGTGTCATCCAAGTTGTGATTGAGATTTCCCAGGGGAATACTGGTGAATGGAGGCAGGAGATTATTGCAGATTGTCATCTTAAATGACAACAAACCCCCTGGCACCCAGATGTTTTGTGTACTTGAGTTGAAAGAAGAATCATAATGGAAAAGGGGGAGCATAGGTTTAGTACTGAAAAATAAAAACTTTCTTATTAGACTAGCCCTTGACATTAACTGAGTTCATTCATACATTCCTGACAAGCAATTCATGGACCTCATACATTATCTTGATCTCTTGGGGAGAATTAGCAATCTTTTTCTTTTAATAGTTCTCATTGTGATGTAGTCACTAGCGGGAATAGAAAACCAGGAAAATACTTTCCTAATTTTATGGTAGACCAGGGCCTAGCACAAAGCAGGTACTTAATAAATGCTTAGATAGACTGTCAATTTTGTTCCTTTTGGAGAATCATTTTTTCCAACAGTATGAGTTGACTTAAATAAAACCAAAGAAGTTACTCAATCCAAATGCATAGCTATACAAAAATTCACTATAAAATATAATCAACAAATGTTTTATAGTTGATAGAAGTTATTGAGAGGGAACACCCTACAACTGAACACTACACATTTCCCCTCTTGGATAGCTCTAATTTTTAAATCAAGGGAATGTTGATCTGATTAGTCCTCTCTATTTCCCCCCCAATTCCAAAAAACAAACAAAAAACAAACAAACAAAAAAAAAACCCAGAAAACAAAACTCTCGTGCAATACTTTTTCTATTGCCACTTCTAGTCAAATTAATATACTTGATGAACTATGCATTATGTCAGGGATTTCTACATCCCTTCTTTTCCTCTCATTGCTTCTGCCAATGAAAAACTTTGGTGCTTTGCTTATACAAATACATGTTATGGAATGAAGGGCATAGAACTCCTCTCTAAAGCATGTATACATATTTTGTGACTGTTTCCTTATTATATGTTCAATTATTATATGATTACAAAAAGACTTAATTGACTGAGAGGCCAGAACTAAGTTTGCATACAAAAAACTCTGATGAAAGATCCCTTTCTCTATCCTCTGTCTCTGTCTCTCTCTCTCTTTGTCTCTGTCTCTTTCTCTCCTCTAATTCTCTCACTCTTGCAAACTGGCTGTAAATCCATGAAGACATAGGAGCTCTGCTTCTCTACATTTGTTCTTTCCCATTCTTAGAGAAATGATGATTAAGACAGAAAAAAGACCAGTTATGACCTCATGAGTTTTGAAAGATGGGAAAAGCCATCAGACATCTAGGGCCAGAAGTCCATGGCAGACATTATCAAAGCTATTGCAGCCGAACTGCTTGAGGAATAAGCATAGACTTAAGGAGTGGCCAGTGTTACAAAGCCCAAGAGTAAATCTACCTGGAAGATGAGACTTTTGTCTCTTATGACAAGATCGCAAGTCATACAGCAACTTATACCATTTTGAAAAGTGACCAAGGTGTAGTAAATGTTTAGTAGCAACCACTTTAAGCTTGTATTCACTCTCCCTAGGGACTGAGGTATAGTTTGGAGAGATGTTTTATACTTTATTATTATTTTTGTTGTTATTTTTTGGTATAACATTTAATCAGATTATTTCTTTCTAAAAGCTAATTGTTATTTATTAGTATTGATAATATTGAAGATATTAAAATTAGTTAAAAATATATCTGCTGAGATTCCCACCTTATACCTATCATATTGGCTAATATGACAAAAGAAAAATGATAAATGTTGGAGAATATGCACAAAAAAATGGGACATGAATGCACTGTTGGTGGAGTTGTGAACTGATACCACCATTCTGGAGAGCAATTTGGAACTATGCCCAAGGGAAAAATCGAACTGTGCATACCCTTTTATCCAGCAATACCACTGCTAGGTCTATATCCCAAAGAGATCATAAAAAAGAAAAGGACCTACATGTACAAAAATATTTATACTACATCTTTTTGTGGTGAAAAAGAATTGGTAATTGAGAGGATGCCCATCAATTGGGGAATAACTAATCACATTGTGGCATATAAATATAATGAAATACTATTGTGCTATAAGAAATGATGAATAGACACATTTCAGAAAATAAAAAACCTGGAAAGACTCACATTAACTGATACTGGGTAAAGTGAGCAGAACCAAACACTGTAACAGCAACATAATTCAGTGATCAGCTTTGACTGACTTAGCTCTTCTCAGCAATAAAATGATCAAAGACAATTCCAAAAGACTCATGATAGAAAATCCTATCCATATCTAGAGAAAGAATTGGTGAAGGTTGAGTGTAGGCAACCATCTTATTTTCTTTTTTTTTAAACAAATGCTTTATTAACTTCTGGTTTACATCATTCACTTCCACCAGATTTTGAGTTACAAATTTTTCCCCATTTTTCCCCTACCCACCATCCCAGAATAGCAGTCCCACAAGATATGCCCTCATCCAATCTGCTCTCTCCCATATCTTCTCCCGTACCGCCTTCGACTTTTCCATTAGAAAAGGTGAATCTCTGTGCCCCAATGCCTGCACATCTTATCTCCCAATTACATGCAAAATAGTATTAATAATAGTATTTATATATTTGAGACATTTGATTTTAAAATGACAAATTTCAAATCCATTCCCTTCCTCCCTTGTCACCCATTCCCTCTGGGAAGATAAGTAATTCAGTATGTGTTCTACATGTCTAGTTATGCAAAATATTACCATAGTAGATATATTGTAAAAGGATGCTTATAATTCCCTCCCACCCATCCCAACCCCCACCTGGTCCATTCTCTAATTTGATCCTGTCCCTCTTCCACAGTGGGTACTTCCAACCTCCCCTTCCCTTGGAATGCCCTCCCCTCCATCATCCTCTCTCATCCCCCTGCCCCCTACTCTCCTGCAGGGTGAGATATCCCATTTAGTATGTATGTCATTCTCTCCCTGAGCCAAATTCAATGAGAATATGGTTTTGCCTTTTTGTCTTCCTGTTCTTCCCCACCCCTGCAACCACTTCCCCTTGTTTCTTCTTCATGAGATAGTTTACCTTACCCTGTCTCTCCTCATCTCCTATTGCCACTTTCGTCTCTCACCTCATAATTTCACCCCTTAAGTATCATCCCTACCCAACAAATTCAACCTATGCCCTCTATCCATGTATAACTGTAAGCATGTACACACACATTCACATATGTATTCATATGCCCATATACCCTTCTTCGATTATTTTCATACTGAGAAAAGTTTCATCAGTCACAGCTATTGTTTTTCCATGTAGGAATGTAAATAGGTCAACTTTGATAAGTACTTTTTGATTTCTTTTCCCTGGTTACCTTCTCAGGAATCTCTTGCTTCTTGTGCCTGGATGTCAAATTTTCTATTAAACTCTGGTTTTTTCCTCAAGAATGCTTGAAAGCTGTCTATTCCACTGAATGCACATATTTTCCCCTGAAAAAAAAATACTCAGTTTTGCTGGGTAGGTGACCCTTGGATTCAATCCTAGCTCTTTTGCCCTCTGGAATATCATATTCCATGCCCTTTGAGCCCTCAGCGTAGAAGCTTCCAGGTCCTGGGCAATTCTGACTGTGTTTCCACAATACTGAAATTGTTTCTTCCTGACTGCCTGTAGTATTTTCTCCTTGATCTGGGGATTCTGGAACCTGGCTATAATATTCCTGAGAGTTTTCTTTTTGGGATCTTTTTCAGGAGGTGATCAGTGGATTCTTCCAACCTCTATTTTGCCCTCTGGGTCTAAAACATCAGGGCAATTTTCCTTGAGAATTTCTTAAAGGGCGATTTCTAGGTTCTTTCTTTGATCATGGCTTTCAGGTAGTCCAATAATTTTTAAATTATCTCTCCTGGATCTATTTTCCAGGTCAGTGGTTTTTCCCATGAGATATTTCACATTGCCTTCTATTCTTTCATTTGTTTGGATCTGTTTAACAGCATCTTGATTTCTCATAAAGTCATTAGCTTCCATTTGCTCCAGTCTAACTCTGAAGGAATGAATCTCCTTAGTGAACTTTTGAGATTCGTCTTCCATCTGGCAAATTCCACTTTTTAAGGCATTCTTCTCCTCATTGCCCTTTTGGGCTTCCTTTGCCATTTGAGTTAGTCTATTTTTAAGGTGTTGTTTTCCTCAGTCAGGCTGTTGACCCTCATTTCATACTTTTCCTGCATCGTTCTCATTTCTCTTCCCAATTTTTCCTCCACTTCTCCTATTTGATTTTTAAAGTCCTTATTAAGGTCCTCTATGGCCTGTAACTGACTCATATTTTCCTTTGGGGCTTTTGAAACAGGATTTCTGCCCTCGCAGTCCTCCTCCTGTTCTATGCTTCCATCTTCTTTGCCCTACAGATAGGAGTCTAATGTTGCATTTTTCTGTTGAATTTGTTTCCTTTGCCTTGGCATGTTGCCACTTAATTACTTGACTTTGGGGCTTGTTGTCACAGTGGGACTCTACCACCAGACAGGGGTGCTTCCTTCCCAAAGCTGGGGTCTTCACAACTTCCGTTTCTGGCAAGCTGGATACCCACCCCACAACCTCCACTCCAGACCACAATCCAGATCCAGGGAGGTTAAAGCAAGAGCAATTAACCACCAAGACTGATCACTGGATCTCCCTACAGTTCACAGGCCAGGAGCTTGATCTGCCACTGAAACTGCAAAATGGCGTGTCTCCTCAGCAGCTTCCAGCCCCTCGGGGAGGAAGCCAACACATTCCCCAAATACTGGTCTCATAGTCCATAGGGCACTAACCTCTCACTTTGTCCTAGGCATGTCTGTGTTGATAATTCTGGAATTGCCACAGCTGCTGGTGTTCTGGGGTCCCTCTGGCCACCTGCTGGCCTGGCTGCCCTGGGGCTAAAACCGTGGCTCACATGGACCTGGGCTCAGCTCTCGATGCGCTAGGCTGTAGGCTCCCAGAGCACTGCACTGGCCCTTCCTGCAGGGCAGCTGGGCTGTCCTCAGCAGGAGGTTAGTTTCTCTGTGTCATTCTGTGGTGCTGGGGTTCCAGAAGTTGTTCAGAGTCCCCTTGCACATGATTTAGAGTTGATCTGGGGGAAGAGCACCTTGGCAGTGCTGTTTCTACTCCACCATCTTGGCTCCACCCCCCAAAGCCTCCTATTTTCACTTTCTTTGGTGTGTGTGTTCTTCTTTTTGTTCTGTTTCTTCTTTTACCACATGACTAATGTGGAAATATGTTTTATGTGATTGTAAATATATAACCTATATCAGTCTGGTTGCTGTATTGAGGAGAGAGGAGTGGAGGCAGGGAGGGAGAAAAATCTGAGACTCAAAATCTTATAGAAATGAATGTTGAAAATTATCTTTATATGTAATTTTAAAAATGAACGGCATGGAGCCAAGATGGTGGAGTAGAAACAGCTCATCCAAGCCACTCTGCCCCCAGATTCCCCCCAAACTATGTAAAAGGGGACTCTGAACAACTTCCGGAGCCCCAGCACCTACAGAATGACACAGAGAAGCTAACCTCCCTCTGAGGGCAGCCCAGCAGCCCTGCAGGAAGGACCAGTGCAGTGGTCTGGGAGCAGGCAGCTCGCAGTGCGCAGAGCATGGGGAACCGAGCCGAGGGGAGCCCAGGTCCCCATGAGCCGAGGTTTTAGCCACAGGGCAGCAGGACCAGCAGCCTGCTGGAGGAACCCCAGAACACCAGCAGCTGTGAAGACTCCAGAATTATCAACATAGACATGCCTAGGACAAAGTAAGAGGTTAGTGTCCTATGGACTTTGGGACCTGTATTTGGGGAATTTTTAGGCTTCCTCCCCTGGGGGCTAGAAGCCGCTGAGGACAAACGCCATTTTGTAGTTTTCAGAGGCAGCTCTGGATCCCGGCCTGCAAACTGTAGGGAGATCCAGCGATCAGTCTTGGGGGGTAATCGCTCTTGCTTTAACCTCCCTGGATCTGGATTGTGATATAGGGTGGAAGTCATGGGTGGGTTTACAGCTTGCCAGAAACGGAATTTGCCCCCCACACATTCAGGACGAAAATTCCTCTATCTGGCCTTAAAGCCATAGTGTGGCAACAAGCCCAAAAGTCAAGTAATTAAATGGCAACATGCCAAGGCAAAGAAAACAGAAAAATGCAACCCTAGACTCCTATTTTGGGGGCATAGAGCAGGAAAAGGACTATGTGGTCAGAAGTCCTGCTCCAAAAGCCCCAGGGGAAAACATGAGTGGGTTGCAGGCCATAGAGGACCTTAAGAAGGACTTTAAAAACCAAATAAGAGAAGTGGAAGAAAAATTGGAAAGAGAAATGAGAAGGATGCAGGAAAAGTATGAAATGAGGGTCAACAGCCTGACTGAGAAAAACAACACCTTAAAAATAGACTAAATCAAATGGCAAAGGAGGACCAAAAGGGCAATGAGGAGAAGAATGCTTTAAAAAGTCGAATTTGCCAGATGGAAAAAGAATCTCAAAAGTTCACTGAGGAGATTCATTCCTTCAGAGTTAGACTGGAGAAAATGGAAGCTAGTGACTTTATGAGAAATCAAGATGCTGTTAAGCAGATCCAAACAAATGAAAGATTAGAAGGCAATGTGAAATATCTCATGGAAAAACCACTGACCTGGAAAATAGATCCAGGAGAGACAATTTAAAAATTATTGGACTACCTGAAAGCCATGATCAAAGAAAGAACCTAGAAATCTCCCTTCAAGAAATTCTCAAGGAAAATCGCCCTGATGTTTTAGATCCAGAGGGCAAAATAGAGGTTGAAATAATCTACCAATCACCTCCTGAAAAACACCCCAAAAAGAAAACTCCCAGGAATATTATAGCCAGGTTCCAGAATCCCCAGATCAAGGAGAAAATACTACAGGCAGTCAGGAAGAAACAATTTCAGTATTGTGGAAACAGTCAGAATTGCCCAGGACCTGGAAGCTTCTACGCTGAGGGCTCAAAGGGCATGGAATATGATATTCCAGAGGGCAAAAGATCTGGGAATGAACCCAAGGGTCACCTACCCAGCAAAACTGAGTATTTTGTTTCAGGGGATAATATGGTCATTCAGTGGAATAGAGGACTTTCAAGCATTCTTGAGGAAAAAAACAGAATTGAATAGAAAATTTGACATCCAGGCACAAGAACAAGAGATTCCTGAGAAGGTAACCAGGGAAAAGAAATCAAAAGGAACTTATCAAAGTTGAACTATTTACATTCCTATATGGAAAAACAATAACTGTGACTGATGATATCTTTCTCACTATGAAAATAATGGAAGAAGGGGGTGTGGTTATATGAATACATATGTGAATGTGTGTGTATATGGTTACAGTTATATATGGATAGAGGGCATAGGTTGAATTTGTTGGGAAGGGAGAATACTCAAGGATGAAATTATGAGGTGAGAGAGGAAAGTGGCAAGAGGAGATGGGGAGAGACAGGGTAGGGTAAACTATCCCATGTAGAAGAAGCAAGGGGAAGTGGTTGCAAGGGAAGGGGAGAATAGGAAGGCTAAAAAGGCAAAACCACATTCACATCGAATTTGGTTCAGGGAGAGAATGACATACATACTAAATGGGATATCTCAACCTGCAGCAGGATAGGGGGAAGGGGGATGAGAGGAGGGATGATGGATGGGAGGGCATCCTTGGGGGAGGGGAGGTTGGAAGTACCCACTATAGAAGAGGGACAGGATCATGTAGGGAATGGACCAGGTGGGGGGTGGGATGAGTGGGAGGGAATTATAGGCAGCCTTGTACAATATATCTACCATGATAATGTTTTGCATAGCTAGACATGTACAACATATACTGAATTACTTATCTCCCCAGAGGGAATGGGTGACAAGGGAGGAAGGAAATGGTTCTGAAATTCAAGGTCTTAAGATTAAATGTTTCAAATATATATAAATACTATTATTAATACTCTTTTGCTTGTAATTGGGAGATAAGATGTGCAGGCATTGGGACACAAAGATTCACCTTCCTCTAATGGAAAAGTTGAAGGGGATATGGGAGAAGGTATGGGAGAGAGCAGATTGGAGGAAGTGATATCTTGTGGGACTGCTATTCTGGGAGGGTGGGTAGGGGAAAAACAGGGGGGGGGGAATGATTGTAACTCAAAATCTGGCGGAAACAAATGATGTAAAACAGAAGTTAATAAAGCATTTGTTTAAAAAAATAAAAAATGAAATACTACTTAAAAATATATCAGAGTGCTTGATTAGATAATATTGGTGCTATATCAGTCCACTGATTTCAAAAACAACACATCAGAAAGGGGTCTTAGAACAATTCGATTATATGAATCTCCACAGATCTTAGACATACTCCTATAGACTTCACATGAGACGGAATTTCTCTGGGGATCCATATTGACAACACAGTTGTGGTTGGCAGACAGAGCTGAGAGTCTATGTAATTACATTAAATGGCTTCTTTCCTACCAAGTAAAGTTTAAACACTGCTTCACCCTTTCCCCACCTATTATTCAAGGTTGTTCATAAACTGAAAACCTTTTCAATCTTGTATTTTCCCCTTCTAAAAATTCTGTGCTCCAGCAAATAAGACTTCTGTCTTCTGTACTTCTTCTGTACTTTTCCCCTTTTGTGCCTACATAATTCCCAATGCCTGATATTCCACCCACTCTCTCTTTCACTGCCTATCTTTTAAAGCCCAGTTCAAATGCCATTTCCTCCTGGAAGTTTGCCTTATTCCATCTAGTCCACAGCAACTCTTGTAAATGCTTTGTTAAGATGTGGATGTACTGCATCTATACCATTCCCCCAATCTAACAGTTTAGTAACCCTGTCAATAAAGGACATGAGGCAAATCATTCTTGATAAACACTTTATAATGCCATGTTGAAACATGATTATTTCTTCATTTTTCTAAATGTTCAGTATCACTTTAATGATACATATTAGAATTCCCAAGAATAAAAGTCAAGCCTATACTTTGCATTCTTTCTACAACACTATGATGCCTCTCCTTTCTGTGTCTTAATTCTAATGTTACTTATTTTAGTGCTGAATTTCTTGGTGTTTATGTCTCTGTCTTTGTTTCAAGCAAAGGATGGGAACAATATAGTGGTAATGGAGAAATGGTGGTAGTAGATGATTTGAGTAGAAGAAATTATAAATATGAATCTAGGAACACTGGACTAGATATAAAAAAAATCTGGATTCAAATCCTAGTAGATAGTATGATGAGATCTTAAGTGAAACATAACATTAGCATCATCCAGTCCAAGTTCAGAGGTTATATCACTTTCTGTATTTATGAACAAATCATTTAAACTATCTGAGCCTTAGTTGCTTCATCTGTAACGTAACAATAATAATACTATCTTCTTTCCTTATCCCACAAGGTTTTTGTGAGGGTTAAATGAATCAATGAGTAAGAAAATATTTTGAAAGCTGTAAAGTGATATAAAATAACAAATATAAAGCATCTTTTTTCATATAAGTTTATCTTTTTTTTCCTTTTTCTAAATATTATGGGAGATTTTTTGGTATCACATTATTATACAAACCCTGAAACTCATTCCCAGATCATTGTCTAAACCTGAATCTAGTGTTTTCAGTAAAACTGGTCCAGGCACTCATCAACCACTAAAGCTGTAATTAGACTTTTGTTTCCTACCATTTCTCTAAATAAGATCTATTGCCTGTTCTTGCCTCAAGTACTGATTGGAATTCAGAATGCCCTTTAATAGGCTCTCTATAGGACAATTTAAAAAAAATTTTTAAATATTAGTTTAGAAATATATTCAGCCACATTAAATCTTCATACCTTAAATAGTCAATGGTTCATTAAGCAAATATTCTGTATAAGACATTATTCTTTAGATCAAATGAGATAATTCTAAAGCACTGAGCATAGTGCCTGGCACATAGTAGGCATTTAAATAAGTCTAGAAAAATTAGTTTGGATGAGGAAGGGTGAGGGAAATGGACAGAGAAAGAAAAATGATAAAGAGGGAAGGATGGGGAGAGTGAGAGAACAATGAATCATGAAGGGTCTGAGAGGAGAGGTGGAAGGGATTATGGGTCAAGGTCAAATTGAATAATTAATTATTTATTAAGCCTTTACTAGGGATACAAAGAAAGGCAAAAAATAGTCATTAATTGCAAGGATCTTAAGTTCCAATGGGAGAGACAAAATGAAAATAACTAGGTACATACATGATATATCCAGAGCAAATGGAATGAAATCTGAGATGGAAAGGCATTAGAAGCTATGGGAAACAGGAAGCTATTTTACAAACATAAGATTTGAGGAAAGTTTTGAATAAACCAGGGTAAATGGGAAAGGTGAAGAAAGAGATCATTTTAGGCAGACAGGTGGCCAGTGCAAAGTCACAGTGATGAGGGATGAGAGATGAAATGTTATTAGCCCAAATGGAGGGACTAATTTTGTTAAAGAAGGAAATCTGATTTTCTGTAAATACTGTGTACTTAGAAAAATGATGGGAAATTAATATCTAGTTAAAGATCTAGCTGGGAAGGAAGTGAAGGTAAGTAAAGACAAAGAAGTTTCTTCCCTGTAAAGTAGGAGGTAGGGTCATGTACTGGGAAAAAAGAAGAGGTCATCGACGGAGAAATTAATAGCATGTTTTGCACCAGTCATTATGAAAAATGATAGGGAATCGTTCAGATAGTTAGAATAAAAGATTATCACACAAAAGTGATGGTGTTATTGAGCACTGATAACATGAATTTGTGAACCTGGTCAGTGTGGTTCTATGACTTCCATCAGCAATAGTCTCAGAAAAAGACACAGATAAGACAACTAATGGGTAACCTAAGGTGATAATTTCACTGGGCTGGAAAAGCCCATGTAGTAGAAGACAAGAAATAAACTCTCAGAATCCACATCATATGACTAAATTTATGGTCTCTGTGAAATGGATTCAGAAAATATTAGAAAAATAGCCTGTCAGACATGTTGACACATTTAGGTGATCCCTGCTACCACAAAGTCTGAGGTTGGCAGATCTCTTGAGCTCAGAAGTACTGAATTTCAATTGGGTAAGCTGATCTGGTATCCAAAGTAAGTTTGGCACCAATATGGTTTGCCCCTGGAATATAGAGGCCACAAGGTTGCCTAAGTAGGGGATAATTAGACACAGATTGATCTATGAGCAGACCCTGTACTTTCACAGTAGTATAGGAAAAGCCAGTCTTTTGAGAGATAAGGTAGATAGATAGATGATAAATAATGAAAAATTAAATGAATAAATATCAATGATTAGAATTTTATAGCACATAATTTTAATTCACTATACATATTATCTCAAATGTGAATATATTATAAATATTTTAGAATTGAGGAAATTCAGGCTCAGAAAGGGGGCAAATTGCCCAAGGTCACACAGCTAATAATTAGGAAATGTCAGACTCAAATCAAGGTTCCTTTCCATCATATGCTTTTTCCACTATACCATGTTGCATGATCCACCATCATTTCTAGTGTCATATCTTTTGATAAATTGTTTTTGTTTTGATTGAGATTTTAATGTGGAAGGAATTTGATATTGTGATTTACCAGAAATTGTTGTGAAATTTCTGGTGGCAAAGTCAAGATGGCAGATAAAAGGTAGCTCTCAACAAAGGTCAACCTACGTTTCTATCCAAATAACCAAAATAAAGCCTCAAATAGAATTTTTGGGTGGCAGATCTGGCAAAATACAGAATAAGACATTTTTCCAGTGTAAGATACATTTCAGGCAGTTGAAAAGTGAGATCTGTGGAGTAGAGGCTGCCCATCAATGTGAATGAAACACCAGTAGTGGGACAAGATTGGGGTTACAGAAGGTAGCAAGTTTTGGGGGCTCTCAAGCAAGAGATGTTCAGGCATTCCTGGCAACTGGTAAGAAAGCGATTATAGGGATTCACTGCATTTGTACTGGATCCAAGACCAGATGCTGTTTGGCAACTCCATTGCTTGCTCTATTTCTGGGCCATAGTTCCAGGAGGGAGAGGAGTACTTTTGGGTCAAGGAGTGGAAGTGCTGAGGAGCAGCTTTTGGAGACAAGGGATCAGAGACCCTGAGAAACATTATCACTTCTGGTCCTAATGTAGCAGGGTCCCTGAGAAATAGGATCAATTGCAATCCCAATGGATCAGGGGCCCTTCTTGTGTGAGGAGCACAGTACAGACCAGTAGAGCATTGACCACATCTCTCCAAAGATCATATTACTTGAAAGCACTGAGTATCTCCAAAACCATAGAACAAACTCTGAAAACTGTACTGCAAAAAAGCCTGAAACTTGATACAGTGACCCCCTGCCCCCATATGCACACCATACTGGAAACATAGCCCAACTTTAACTAAAGTTCAAAATCAAGAAATAGGATGGGAAAATGAGCAAACAATGAAAAAAGAACCATACTATAAAAACTGCCATAAGAAGATCAGGACACAAATTCAAAAGTCAAAACAGCTACAAGCAAAGCTTAACGGTGGAGGAGGGGGTAACATGAATTGGACAAAAGACCAACAAAAATTCCTGGAAAAGCTAAAAAATAATTTTTTAAATCAAATAAAAATGGTAGAAGAAAATTAGGTAAATAAATGAAAGCAAAGAAAATTATAAAAAAAATTAGGAGGCATAATAAAATATTGAAGAAAATTACACCTTAAAAAGAGAGTTCACCAAATGGAAAAAAAGATTTACAAAAAATCAGTTATGAAAAAAAAAACTCCTTAAAAAGCTATATTGGCCAATTGAAAAAAGAACGATAAAAGTTCACTGAAGAAAATAATCCTTAGGGGCAGCTAGGTGGTGCAATGAAGAGAGCACTAGCCCTGGAGTCAGGAGGACCTGATTTCAACTCTTGCCTCAGACACATAACACTTACTAGCCATGTGGGAAGGCTTAAGTGACTTGGGCATGTCACTTAACCTTAATTGTCCTGGCTTCTCCCTTCCAAAAAGCAAAAAAATCCTTAAAAATTAAATTTGAGAAAGTTGAACATAATGACTCTATGAGGCATCAATAAATAATAAAACAAAGTCAAAGGAAAGAAAAAAATATACAAGAAAATGTGAGATATCTCATTAAAAAACTTATCTTAGAAATGGATAAAAAAAAAGATAATTTATGAATTATTGGGCTGCCTGAAAGCCATGATAGAAAAAGAATCTAGATACCATCTTTCAAGAAATTATCAAGGAAAACTGCCCCCAAATCCTAAAACCCAAGGGTAAATTGACAATTGGAAGAATCCACTGATCACAACTTGAAAGGGTTCACAAAATGAAAACTCCCATAGCCAAATTTCAGAGCAACCAGTTCAGAGAGAAAATATTTCAAGCAGACAGAAAGAAACTACTCAGATAGTGTGGAGTGGCAATCAGGATCATACAAGATCCATACAGCTACAACTAAATGGAGCAGAGTATTTGAAATATGATATTCCAGAAGTCAAAAGGGCTAGAATTGCAACCAAGAAAAATCTTCCCAGCAAGACTGAATATAATCCTTCAAGGGAAAATAATGGATGAGAAGTCATAAGGAACACAATAATGTTAAGCTCTTTATCTTTCTACACTGATACAAAACAAAGTGAGCAGAATCAGGACAACATTGTACACAGAAATAGCAATGTTATATGATGATCAACTGTCAAAAACTTAACTACTTTGATCAAAACAATGATTCAAAACAATTCCAATGTACCCATAATGAAAAGTGTTTTCCACCTCCAGAGAGAGAACTGATGAACTTTAAAAACAGGTTGAAGTTTATCTCTTTTTAACTTTATTTTTCTTGTTCTTTTTTTGTAATATAGCTAATGTAAAAATATGCTTTGCATGACTTCCCATGCATAAATACATATTTATAATGTGCATTATACATATTACATAATATATATATTATATGTGTTTTATATATGCATGTATTATGACATATATTGGTAGGAAATTTGGGAACAAATGTATAAGCAAGGCATTGTTGGCAGTGAAGAACATTCCAGAGAGTGAAATGGATTATGGCTGTAACATGGCCTTAGATATAGTAGGCAATGGAAACAACCATGAATTAGGATAGTGGGACTATCTCATGATAGTTCTAGAATAAAATAATAAGAATAAAAATAGAATAAAAGGTCCATCAGAACTTGGTTTCCAGATTGGACAGTATTATGTTTGACTAGTGGGCAACATTTTACTTTAATGGCAATGTGGACAGAGAACTGCATTTGGGGTCTGCAAAGCAGATTCAAACTCTGCCTCAGAAACTTAACTTGTTTTTGATCCTATCCAAGTTATGTAACTTTTCTTATCCTCAGTTTCTTACCTCACAAGTTTTTTGGGATGCTCAAATGAGAAAATGTATTTAGAAAGCTTTATAAATGTTAAAGGTTTAAAGAAATACAAGTTATTGTTATAAAAATTTTGGGGGGGGGGTCTTACTCATCTTTCAATTCTATACTGTCCTTCTAGTTTCATCCTAAAATGTCTTCAGAATGGCATTCACCAAGTTGATGCTCTTGACAAAGTTTCTCTATAATGTCATATGCACACAGATACACATACACACACACATACACACACACACACACTTTTTACCAATTCATTAGTGATACAGTTCATATCAGTCCTTCATAATTTTTCTCTATAGTGTTTGCTAACTAAATTTTCATTCTAAATTTATTTTTCTTTAGCTACTATATGTGACCAATGGTCATATATGTATGTGTAATACTCCATAAAAAGACAGCTTACAGTATTCAATAAAATACATATTTATTTTATATTTACTATGTGCAGTTACTTCCCCAATAAGGATAATTAGATTCTTTTAAAACCTCTGTCATAAAGGAGATTATAGTTTACTCAGGGATGAAATATGTACTAGAGGAGTAAATACAAAAAAACTTGAGGACAAAAGGGATGCAACAAAATCTGGCAATAAGGGAAAGTTACTGGTGAAGAAAGAAACACCTGAATTTAGCCTTGAAAGACAATAAGGTTCTGAATGACTAGGACAGTTTGACTTAGCAAATCAAATTAAATAAAGCCTTTACAGGTAGTTTGGAGAAAATTTGTTAGATTTAGAGTTGTGATTAATCTATGAAGCAATAGGGAGCTACTGAGTATCAATCAGTCAGTCAAGAGAAATTTATTGTGTTTATTCAGTGCCAGGAACCGTGCCAACTTCTAGCAAAATAAATAAAAGCAAATCTTGGAGGAATAAGCCTACAAAATTCAGTTTTGAATGCACTGAAATTATTTGATTAAATATATGTTTTAGTAAGTTCTGGTTTACATCGTTCATTTCCGCCAGAATTTGAGTTACAATTTTTTGCCCATTTTTCCCCTACCCACCACCCCAGAATAGCATTGCCACAAGATATCCCCTCATCCAATCTGCTCTCTCCCATATCTTCTCCCATACCCCCTTCGACTTTACAATTAGGGCAAGTTGAATCTCTGTGCCCCAATGCCTGCATATCTTATCTCCCAAGAACATGTAAAACAGTATTAATAATAGTATTTATATATATTTGAAACATTTAATTTTAAAACTTCGAATTTCAGACCCATTCCCTTCTTCCCTTATCACCCACTCCCTCTGGGAAGATAAGCAATTCAGTATGTGTTGTACATGTATAGCTATGCAAAACATTATCATAGTAGATATACTGTAAAAGACTGCTTATATTTCCCTCCCACCCGCCCCACCCCCCACCTGGTCCAATCCCTACTTTGATCCCATCCCTCTTCGAAAGTGGGTACTTCCAACCTCCCCTCCCCCCAGAATGCCCTCCCCTCCATCGTCCCCCCTCTCATCCCTCTTCCCCCTACTCTCCTGCAGGGTGAGATATCCCATTTAGTATGTATGTCATTCTCTCCCTGAGCCAAATTCAATGAAAATATGGTTTTGCCTTTGTGCCTTCCTTTTCTTCCCCTCCCCTGCAACCACTTCCCCTTGCCTCTTCTACATGAGATAGTTTACCCTACCCTATCTCTCCCCATCTCCTCTTGCCACATTCCTCTCTCACTTCTTAACTTCACCCCTCAAGTATCATCCCTTCCCACCAAATTCAACCTGTGCCCTCTATCCATGTATGCCTGTAAGCATATATACACACATTCACATATGTATTCATAGGCCCATATACCCTTCAATTATTTTCATACTGAAAAATGTTTCATCAGTCACAATTATTGTTTTTTCCATGTAGAAATGTAAATAGTTCAACTTTGATTAAGTTCCTTTTGATTTCTTTTCCCTGATTACCTTCTCAAGCATATTTTGCTTCTTGTGTCTGAATGTCAAATTCTCTATTCAACTCTGGTTTTTTCCTCAAGAATGCTTGAAAGCCCTCTATTCCACTGAATGACCATATTTTCCCCTGAAACAAAATACTCAGTTTTGGTGGGTAGGTGACCCTTGGCGGCAATCCTAGCTCTTTTGCCCTCTGGAATATCATATTCCATGCCCTTTGATCCCTCAGTGTAGCAGCAGCCAGGTCCTGGGCTATTCTGATTGTGTTTCCACAATATTGAAATTGTTTATTCCTGGCTGCTTGTAGTATTTTCTCCTTGATCTGGGGATTCTGGAACCTGGCTATAATATTCCTGAGAGTTTTCTTTTTGGGATCTTTTTCAGGAGGTGATCAGTGGATTCTTTCAACCTCTATTTTGCCCTCTGGATCTAAAACATCAGGGCAATTTTCCTTGAGAATTTCTTGAAGGGTGATTTCTAGGTTCTTTCTTTGATCATGGCTTTCAGGTAGTCCAATAATTTTTAAATTGTCTCTCCTGGATCTATTTTCCAGGTCAGTGTTTTTTCCCATGAGATATTTCACATTGCCTTCTATTCTTTCATTTGTTTGAATCTGTTTAACAGCATCTTGATTTCTCATAGAGTCACTATCTTCCATTTGCTCCAGTCTAACTCTGACCTAATGAATCTCCTCAGTGAGCTTTTGATATTCTTTTTCCATCTGGCAAATTAGGCTTTTTAAGGCATTCTTCTCCTCATTGCCCTTTTCAGTCTCCTTTGCCATTTGAGTTAGTCTATTTTTTAAGGTGTTATTTTCCTCAGTCAGGCTGTTGACTCTCATTTCATACTTTTCCTGCATCCTTCTCATTTCTCTTCCCAATTATTCTCCACTTCTCTTATTTGGTTTTTAAAATCCTTCTTAAGGTTCTCTATGGCCTATAACCCACTCAACTTAAAAGGAGTAAACAATCTGAACTTCAGAAAATACAAACAGGAATTACAAATAGACAAAAATATATAGAGAGAAAATAACACAATTCAATAGACCAACACACAGGGCTTCTAGCTGTCTGAACCATTACATACATACTTAATTAGTTAACAGAAAGAGAAGCACCAACATCTGGGTTTTCAAAGCTGGGAGACTCAATGACTACCCAGAGTCTCATCTGGCCAAATCACACAACTCTTCCCATAAGTGAGCTCCAAAGCAAAACCTCGCCTCAGCCTGTACACACACACACACACACACACACACACACACACACACATATATATATACACCCTTCTTTGGGGTCACAGGATATCAAAACCTTCATGACCCAGTACCTAATTACAAAGTAAAAAGGAGTGGGCCTTCCTGAAAAACAATCCTCGCCCCAGTGAAGCCCCTGGTATTGGGTTCTACTTGAGGCCCATTAATGGGCAGGAAAGATATTCAAATTCCCTTACCATTATATTAACACAGTACTTGGAATATAATAAGTGCTTAATAAAATGTTTATTGACTTTATTCTAAGCAGAAATAATAAGTAAAACAATGGGCAAAGATGGTAAACCATAAGAAAGTGTGTAAAAGAAAAAAGCCTGTCAATGTGCCTTAGGGTCACCCATATGTAGAGAGAATAAGATAACCGATAACCACTAGACAATACTGCTACCAACTTTTTCCCATTCTTCAATATAGGACCAAAACATTATCTGTGATGCTTGCCAGTCAAAAGCACCACTAAGCACACAGTTTTAGGTACATTGGAAAAGCATGAATTTGGAAACCTTTGCTATCTGAACAACACACTCACAGTGATGTTTCTTTTCTTTCCTCCAATAGCACTTCTTAAATGTACTATTAATTTGACACTATCGCACACATACACTATAGCTATAAATCATGGATTCTTTCATTGACTAAAAGGAAAACATAAGCATCTTAAATAGATACTGCATGAAGCTAATATAAAATTATAATTCATTGTTTCTAGTCATCTCTTTTCAAGCCACTTACTCCATCCCTATTCTACCTCCCATAAGCAGATCAGCTTACTTCCTATTTTTTGAGGCAAATGAGAACATCTGCTCCTTTCTCTTTTCAATCCAATAGTTAAATATCCCTCATCTTTATTTTCTCTTCCTTTGACCCAAGCTAGATTGGTAAATTAGTGGCCTTTCTCTGTGCTCAGGGCACCCCTCTACTTCAGTCTGATACCCTAATCTCTTCTTAGATTTGCCCCTCTGATAATTGTACCTGGTATCTTCCATCATGCCTTCTAATTCTACTTGCAAACATATTCAGGTCTTCCCTCACAAAAACTTTCAGTTGACCCTGTCATTTCCCCCAAGCAATAATACTATAACTCTCTTCCATTTCATTGGTAGCTTTGAGAAAGAAAGTTAAACTTGTTACTTCCTTTTTTTAAACCACTATCATTTCTTTTTCTTTTTGCAGGATGGAGGGCAGGGCAATTAGGGTTAAGGGACTTGCCCAAAGTCACATGGCTAGTAAGTGTTAAGTTTCTGAGTCCGGATTTGAACTCCAGGGCTGGTGCTCTATTCATTGTACTACCTAGCCACCCCACCATCATTTCTTAATCTTTATAATACAAAGCCTACGCCCACCATTCTGTTCTCTGTTATCTGAAAGGTTACCAATGACCTGGTCAATGCTAAATCTAATTGTCTGTTGCCAGGTCTCATTCTCTTTGACCTCTATGCATTTCTTCATGCCGTATCCCTCCAGCAGACTCTAAGTTCTTCACAGGAAGGTGTTTTGATCTGGCCTTTCATCTCACCTAGCAAAGTATCTTGCACATAGTTAGTGCTTAAAAAGTTTTAATTATATTGAATTCAATTTGTCTCTGCATGAGAGGCAAGTGAAATAGTGGAAGACTAAGCCATAGTGTTTACAAAGGTTGTTCTAATTTTAGTCAGTCATATATTTATCATCTACTGTGTAGAAGACACTGTGGATATATAAAGATGTAAAGAGATTGCCCACACCCTCACAGATCTTGCATTTAGGAAATGGTTTAAATACATGAAAATGCAATTATATTTGATTTTATCCCCCCCAACCTTATGTCTTTCCATGAAGATCCTATACAGTAGAAAACGGAGATACCACCTCTCTCTATGCCTTATCGTATATCAAAATACTTGCATGTAATAGGGTGGGGATGGGAGAGAGGATAATGTGTATGGAGAGGATTAAGTAGATTGTGTTTCACATTATATCTTATATGGATTATATTAAATCACCCTCTAGATTAGAAACTATTTTTTAATAATTTCTGTTGTGTGTATTCCTTCAAAGGCTAGAAGGAAATTGAAAGCATTTAATTATAATGGTTCATGAAGTTGTGATCTATTTTGAGAGAAAAGTATACTCTTGAAACCCAGAAGCACACATTTAAAGTGGGCATTCTTAAATTAACTTATTAATTGCTTTCTGTGATACACTGAAGGGGCTACTCTTTATAGTAAGCCAGCCCTCAGTCTTAACAAGCCCAGTAAACAAATAGTGTTTTGAGGCTGTTGAAGCATTATCCTCACAGAAACGTCATGAAGTAGGTAACACAAGTATCATCCCCTTTTTGTAGATGAAATATAGCCTTAGAGAAGTTAAGTGACTTGCTAATAATAATTTAACCTGTAAGAACCAGGACTTGAACATTAAGACTCCTGATTCTAAGACCAGTGTTTTTTCATTAATTAACTGAAAATTTTGGCCAAATCTGGAATCTCGGCTGATGTTCTATTGTAAATTACCAAACAAGTGATCTAAGCAGACTTGGGTTGATAAAGGAAAAGAGGCAGACTGACCTACTGCATAGATAGTTGGCCTTAGAGTAAGGAAGATCAGGATTCAAGTCCTGTCTCTGATGCATACTGGTTACATGACCCATGAGCTGGCCAGTTAGCTGCTGTATTTATAGGCAATCTAAGACAACAAAGTGTTATTCTGTTTTGGTGGGAAAAAAGGGCAGGGAGTTCTCTGTTGATAAAATTACAGGTCTGGTTTAACATTTTTTATAAACTTATACCAAATGTAAGAAAAAAGAACAAGAAAGCAGGAATATAACACTTTTAGAAAAAAAGAAGAAAGTCTTGCTTTATGGTGATAATAGATTGGAGGGAATGGTTTTGGTTCTATTCAATGGAAGAATAGTTTGTCACCTTTCCAGTAATTAAGTGTGATTTGAAGTGTGTACAAAATTGGTTTTCTGCACCTCACTCCCAAATATCTTATACCACTCATTGACCTAAAGTGGGTCCAACTTCTGTCAGGACACTTCCTATCACTGTTTCTGCAAAAGACCTAATTTCAAAGGAATATATGGAAGGAAAATAATATTGTAGTATCATCTTAATTACTAATTATTAATTGTTATCTGCCCTTTTTCCTTCTATTTTCTGTAAAGGTCCAACTCCTGTTAAGATCAGTCATCTTAGAAGGGCATGATGAAATTGCTCCTAACCCTCAAGGCACATGCTCCTCAATTTGGGGTGGGATCCTACCCAGCTAGGAGACCTGGTTTCTATTTAGAGTATAAACAGAATCCAGTCTCCATGGGCCCTTGCAGTGAGGGAAAGAACCCCTGTCCTTGATCTCCTCCGTTAGAGTTTAGGGTGACCTACCTCATGAAAGAAAACCAGCCAGAGAGTTCTGTTTGGAAATGGCTTACCCTGCCCAAATAGCTGGAAACTGCCTCATCTCAGGATCAAACCACATTCTCTGCAGGAGGAGATAAAGACTTTTAGCCCCCCTCCTCATTAAATGTCCACCAAACAAGGTTGATTTTCACTTGTCAGGAGAATTTCCTTTCAGAAAGTATTAAGGCATTCAGGATCTCTCTTGGTGTCTTTGGTTACCAAGAGAAACCACTGATAATCAGTTTATTGATTAGTACCTATCCTAATTAATAAATTGATTATTAATTACCCAAAAACTCTATCTCTCTAAGTTTTCATTCTTCACAGCATGATGCTTAGAAGAAGGCAGCATGGTACAGAGGATCAAGTCAACTTTGGAACAACAAAGCTCTAGGCTCAAATTCTACACATACAAGCTGTGGCTATGTGTTCCTAGAAAAGTCACTTAACCTATCAGTGGTCTAGGTAACTCTCAAATATTATAAGTCCCAGAGAAGGTGCTAAAGTCCATTGGTAGAGGGACTTTCTCACTCCAATTGTGTTAGAGAAGATTAATTTACTAGATTATACATTTCTCTATCAAGATCACTTGACTCATATTTGGTGAATGCCTGTGGACATGAGCTGAGTATATTTGTGTGGGAAAGAAGAGGGATAGCAAGATCTAGCTGATGAGGCTATTTGAAGAGCAGTCTCAGATGGGCCACCACAGTGGGAGTGCCTGAACAGTTGAGAGGCCTAATTTGAGGAAAGATGTTGTAAGCCTTGCATCTGAAACTGGTATCATTTCCCCCACCAATGTACATGCTCAAAGGAAGAGAAATCTTACTACCAAGTCCACACATGGAGTTACCTAGGAAACCAAGGTCTGTACCATATGTTATAAACGTCACTTAAAATCAGCCAAAAATATGTTGCCCAAAGCAGGAAGAACTATGCAAGTTTTAGGCTCAAAAGTTCTCGGTTAAATACCTCAGAATTTTAAAAGTTATGGAGAGGAAGCAAAACTATTTTTGATTTGTGAAATGAAACAAATTATTACTTATTCTATCAAGTAGTGGGCTGAGTGATGAAAAAGTAGGGGAGTAAGATGGGGTGTGTGTAGCATAGATCTTACCAGTTTCTTTATCATGAACTCAAGCAGCAGCACTCTGTATTCTATTCAGTCTAAGGCCAGGGGAGTGTCTATATTTATAACACTTGTAGATCTTTATAATCAGGTCAGTACATGGGAGAGAAACTCAACCTAGTTTATCATTGTCTTCATAAATAGGAATAAAGTCCATCTTGAGTTCAGCTGGAAGCATAGGGTGGGGAGAGAAGCTGAAGTTTCTTGTGCTTCTGTCTTCATTTCAAAACATAAACTCAGAGTTGGAAAGAACCTTATAGATTATTTAGCCTCCTTACTGATGTTACAAATGAGCCAATGGAGGCATAGAGAGATGGAATCATTTTTCTGTCATATAGCTGATTAATGGCAGAAGCAGGACCTGACAGCTTTTAAATTCTCCTCTTTCACCCTCATGAAAAGGCTTCTTAGTTTCTCTTCACTTTCTGTCATTAGAGTGGTATGATCTGCTTATCTCAGGTTGTTGTTTTTCTGGCGCCCTCAATTCTAGCTTTTGATTCATCCAGCCTGGAGTTTCACGTGATGTATTCTGCATATCATTTAAATGAATAAGGTGACAATATACATCCTTGTCAAACTCCCTTTCCAATCTTAAACCAATTGTTGTTCCATGTTTGGTCCTAACTGTTGTTTCTTGGCCTAAATACTGGATCCTCAGGATTCAAGTAAGATGATGTGGCACTCCCATCTCTTTGAAAACTTGACATAATTTGTTGTGATCTACACAGTCAAAGACTTTAATGTAGTCAGTGAAGCAGAAGTAGTTTTTTTCTGGAACTCACTTGGTTTCTCCATAATATAGAGCATGTTAACCATTTGGAATTGTGTTCTCTAGTTCTTTCTGCCTATTTGAAAACAAGCCTGCTTTTCTGGTAATTCTTTGTTCACATATCGCTGAAGACTAGCTTGTAGAATCTTAAGCATAACCTTGTTGGAATGTGAAATAAGTACAATTGTTTGGTTCTTTGAGCATTCTTGGAATTGTCTTTCTTTAGGATTAGGGTATCAGCTGATCTTTTTCAATTCCAGAGTCACTGTTGAGTTTTCCAAATTTGTTTACATATTGAGTACAGTGCTTCAACTGCATCCTTTAGGATTTTAAATAGTTCAGGTGAAATTTTGTCACCTCTAGTAGTCTTATTGTTAGCAATGCTTCCTAAGGCCCATTTGACTTTCTTCTCCAGGATGTCAGGCTCTAGATCAGTAACCATACCTTAGAGTCTGTCAGCAATGTGAAGATCTTTCTTGAAGAGTTCTTGCCACCTCTTCTAAATATCTTCTGCTTCTATTAAGACCTTACCATTTTTTTGTCTTTTATCACTCCCATTTTTTCATAAAATATTCCCTTGATATACCTAATTTCTTTGAAGAGGGCTCTTCTCTTTCCCATTCAATTAAGGATTGTCTATATTTTCCATAATTGTCATTCATTATTTTTCTTGTATGTTTTGTTCATACAATCTCTTTTAAGTCATTTTGAGACAAATTGAGGAGGCTGTATAGTGTCTTAAATCTTGATGCAAATATAATGATGTTACCTATGAACAATAGGATATGATGGACTTCACCACCTTTAAGGAATTTCTTTTCCATTTAGAGTCTTGTACAGAACTTCTAATTGACATACTTCTTCATCTTTATACATTATTCATGAAACTAAACCTATATCAAAATTTCTCTTGACAATAATAAGAAAATACAATAGGCAGACCTCTAAAACAGAGCAAATCAACACCACATAATTGTCTATACTTTTTAGTGAATATAATATCTTGTGGTGCTTTTTTTAATCATTGACTCAGCTTCAGAAAATAAAACCATAAGGCTGTTCTTCACAAGGTGTCTTCATGTTAAAAGCATATAAAATTTTGACTGATTCAGCCTTAGGCAACTTTGTTCACTGATTCTCATTATTAATTTTCAGCAAAGCACAAAATAAGGAAGAATGTGTAGAGGTTCTATATGCTACCATGGAGTATTCCTTGTACGAAGGAAAGCTATATTCATTAAATTATTGAAGGGTTTTCACATAGAGGAAGTATTCAACTTTTTTTAAATCTAGATTACGAAGAGTTGGAATTTACAAAGGGATAGATTCAGATAAATAAAATGAAGAATTTAGAATATTCTTTAAATTGAATGGGGGAGGTTTATTAAGTGCTTAAATCAAAGGAAGCAGTGTGGGTTAATTGACTGAGTTCTGGAAATGAAATCAGGAAGAAATAAGATGATATTGTCTCTCAGGTACTCACCACTTCTCACAAACAATGTCTTCATTGGTATGATGAAGAAGGCAACTATACAGGGTTTTTCTAAGGACCAAATAAGATAATAGATGTTATTATTATTGTTATTATTAGTAAAACTTCCAGTGTCCCAAAAGTTTTTAATAAACCTAAACTGTACTAAGTCTTTTGGGGCACTCTATATAAAAGGTAGTTATTATCATCTTCTTATTCATCTTCATCATCATCATCAGATAATTTTTTTGAGATACTGAAAATGAATTTCAAATGAGGCAGGAGGTTAGACTAGATATTTCCTGAAGATTTTACTAATCTAAAATTTTATAATTTTAACATCAAAAACAGCCCATATTCCTTTTGAACAGTTTCTTTAGATTATCTGTTAAAGAATTTAACCTAAGTAATATCTATGCTATATAACACATATGTGGAAGTTTTCCTCTATGGGTATGGCTCATAATTTATTGGGCTCAATAAAGAAAACAATTAAAATAAGTCAAATTTTGAATCTCTATGTGACTTGATATAAAAGAGGGTTTATTTTTCCATTTTAAAGGGACAGGTCTACCACTACCCCTCCATTTTTTTAAAGCAATTGGGGTTAAGTAACTTGCTCAAGGTTACACGGCTAGTCATTATGTGTGGGTGCTCATTTTCTGAGGCCGGATTTGATCTCGGGTCATCCCAACTCTGAGGCCGGCACTCTTACTCACTGTGCCACCTAGCCGCCCCTTTAGGGCAATTGGGGTTAAGTAACTTGCCCAAGGTCACATGGCTAGGTTTTTGTTTGTGTGGGTTAAGTGTCTGAGAACGGATCCAAACTCAGGTCCTTCTGACTCCAGGGCCGGCGCTCTATTCACTGCACCACCTAGCTGCCCCTACCCCTCCATTTTATAAATGAGAAAATAGACCCAGGTAAATGCCTCCTTTCACACAAGTAACAAGTAATAGATTTACATTTTAAACAAGAACATCTGAGTACAAATTCAGGTCTCTTTCCACTGTACTACAAACTGGTTTATGTGTGCACATAAGTATGTCTTCATTTTGTGACATCTTCTAAGAAGGTGAGATGTTTACAGGAAGTGTTTGTACAAACACTTTCAAAGGAAAACTCTTGGAATCATTTCAAATGACATTTGTGTTTCCTTGAAATTATTTCTTAATGGAATTTTCAGAACTCCCTAATTTTTAAGATGATTAAAAAAAGTTTTGCTAACAACATAATTACAACCACACACGCACAGACATTTGGTTACAAAGCAGGAAGTCATGTCTTTTCAGCCCTCTCTCTATTACAAAGCTAATAGGATTTGTGTGAAAGCCCACATCCAAATTGGAGCTAGTGTGAGCAGTTTCCTTTCATCACTTATTGATTGGTGTTATAAGATTCCTCATCTCTTTACAATGTGTAAAGGACTCCTTGAGATCCAGAAGTGTCATTAATACTATTTCCAGTTACATTTGCTGAGTGGAGCTAATGGGCATTAAAGATTTAACACATTGTAATAACACATTTCTTCATTGCTTAATCATTAATAATACTTGACAGAACTTCATACATGTTTTAATGTCTAAATTAAATATTTAATGATGCAAATGTTCTATAAAGATCCAATAGTATCTTAAATAATACTTAACTAAGCACTGGAGAGTGGTATTTACAAGACAAAGGAGATATATGTTATGTGGTACTGTGCTTTGCTTTATGCCATAATTCTCAAGCTCCTCAATCCCTGCTAATGACCCAATTGCAATTTAGTATAAATGAGCAGACAGTTCGTTTTGGCAAGAAGGCAATGAGAACTGTGAGTAAAAAATTGCTGAAACTTACAGGCAATAATTATTCTGCTGTTCTTTCATCTGCAGAAGAAATTTCTATGAAGTTCCAATCAGAGCATCGGCTTTCAACCATATCTCAGCTTTGAGCTTTGTTGAAGGAACTGCTTAAATCAGCATTTTCACCTTAATTAAGAATATTTGGCTGTTATAAAATGAGCTTTCATGCCTATTACCTCAAAAGCTAAGGAGAAGTACTAGGAAGACAGAGCAGGTGGCCCAGTATGGCTAGCAAAAAGAAAATGTCCTAGGAATTCAAAGTGAACAGACTTTAAACTTGTGACTTGGTGAGAGCACGCTATATAGGAACTGAGTTAAGCCATGATGCTAATACTCACTTCCCTAAAGACTAGGTAGTATAAGTGTGGTTTAATGAGCCCCTTATATGTAAAAAAAGCAGTGTTTATATGTCCTTGCTATACCACTAAAGTAAATATTATTTTGTAAAATTTATTTTGGCTGCTAAGTGGTTAAATGGAACTGAGGTACAGAAGATTCTTAAAATTGGAGGAACATAATCATTGGGGGATTAAGCCAACAGTAGTGGTTAGGTACCTAAAAGCCCTCTCAAGGGAAATAGAAAATTCTGGGATATGAAGTAAGGTCCAATATTATTCAGAGAGCATAATAACAGGATAAGTGGTAAAGTGGTAAAGTCTATGTAGCAATACAGTAAAGAAAAAGTAATACATAATATTTCAAGAAAGGCCACATATAGAGAATGGGACCTCAGCTTGTTTTCTATGAATCTTGAAATTCTCTAAGATGTAGATCAGGAAGGATTTCATTGCAAACATGTGAGATTCCTTGTGAAATCACAGGGAAATGGAGGTTACAATGCCATATAGGGAGAAAAACAAATAAGCAGTTCAGCAGGAAACAGAAAGTAAATGAAGGGAAGTAATATTGAGCCAGAAAACTAGGTGGGAGACAGATTATAGGGCATTTTCTTTGTCAAGCTGAGGAATTTGTATTTTATCCTTGGTGCAATTGGGAGCCACCAGAAAATTTTGGGAAGCATGTTGGCATGGGCAGATCTGTGTTTTTGGAGTATCTCTGTTAGCTCTAGGGAGGATGGATTAGAAAGGATAAAAACTGAAAGCAGGGAGAGAAATTAGTAGACTTTTACAACAACCTGACCAAGATTTGACTAGTACCTGAAGAGTTGACCAGCTTTGTGAGGGGAGAGAAGGGGGCAGATGGTAAAGATTTTGAAGCTATAAAATAGATAAGATTTGGCACTGAAGTGAATAATAGTAATAGTTAGATTTTACATAATGCTTTAAGGTTTGCAAATTATTTCATGTATGTTATCTCATTTGATACTCATGATATCATGATGAGGTAAAAGAAAGAAAAGTTAATTTTAATAAAACCTAGGTAACTGGAAGGAAAGTAGCATTTTATATATATATATATATATATATATATATATATATGTATGTATGTATGTATGTATGTATGTATGTATGTATGTATGTATATACACGAGAAATTTTGGAGTTGCAGTGGGTAAGAAGGAAAAAGAATGTGACTTGAAAGATGTAAAGTCATGCATGAGCAGCATTCCAGAGATCAGCTGCTGTGAACAGCTTTCAAGGTTTTGAATACATAGTATACTGAACACTATTTATTCAATAACAAATAAGAGCAAAATATTCACAGAAAACCAAGGGACGGCATTCACAATGACATAATAACTCAACAGCTTATCACTAAAATAGCCACATAGTTCTCACCACAGTGGTCACATAGTTTTGAACAAAGTATAATCATTTAGTCAATCAATCACTTAGTAAATCAATCATTCAATCATAAAGTACAAAAGGTCAAAGTCTTCCACCCACGGCACACTAATTTATAAATCAGTCACTACTCAAGCATCAGTCACTACTCAGTACCCTCTTAAGGGGTAGAGGGAAATACACAGGCCATCCACCCCTCAGTCACAAGTAAATCACAATTTTATCACTACTCAGTACCCAGAGAGGTCTTTTCATCTTGACTCAGGGCAGGCTTTCAGCTTCCATGGCTCCTCTTCCATGGTTCCAGCTTCTGCCCTAATCTAACCAACTGCAACCTGAGTTCAAAGGCAGACAGCTCCCAGGTCCTTGCACAGCTCTCTGTGCAGTTCCTGCTCCAGATTGGAGCTCACAGTGCTCAGTCCATCTCAAATCCTTCACTGTCTCTGTCCCTGGGAAGACAAGGCTTAAAAAAGCCACAAGAATATCCATACACATTAACAATGCCACACCAAAATTTGTACAGTATACCAACACCACAGTCATTCTTCCTCAGCCTTCAGCAGCTCCAGCTGGCCCTCAGAAATCCTCAGCAGCTTCAGCAGCTCCCACTGGCCCTCAGAAGTATTCAGAAGCTTTGGTCTCAAAATCAAAATCACTTTCTCCCATTCTCAAAATCAAAATCACATTTTCCCATTCTTAAAATCAAAATCACTTTCTCCACAGAAGTTCCAGTCCAGCAGCAGCAGCCCAGACTTCAGGTGATCATACCAAGAAGTTCTGACTTCCCCGCTGGGGTTTTTCCTTATATACAGTATTGCTTCTCCCTGTTCAGCCCCTTCCTGTTATGTCAGCAACAGGAGTTCATACCTTCTGTTTCTTTAACAAAGGCTTAATTTGAAACTAGGTGCTAAGTACCTGTCAGCTTAACAAAACAAAGGGATCTTCAATTTTCATTACTATTATGAAAGACCAATTGCCCATGCTTGAGTCCTAAATAATCTACTGTTAGATGTTGCAGAGGCTATACAGGGTTGTTCATAAGACAATATCATTATTTTCTATGAACTCTTCTGATACGAGGCCTATATTTTCCTCTTACCTTCTATGTAGAAATGTTGAGGTTTTAAATGCTCTGTAAGAAGTCTCCTAAGTGTGCCAGAGAACCTCTGACACACTTTTATAATTATAATACATTTACAAAGAACTTTGCACATTTAAAAAAAGGATGCCCAAATACATAATCTTATCATCTCTAGATAACAACAGCATCTAAATATCAAACCCTAATATCTATGTTGAACTAGTCAGCAAAGTGATCTATCTGCTAGATATTTTCCACTTAGATATCACATTATTCCCTCAAACCCACATGTCAAAAATAGAAATAATTTTTATTGTTCAAAACCTACCTTTGTGTAAACCTCCATATTTCAGTTGAGGTCATCCTCCTCCTATTCACCTAGGTTTGCATCCTCAGAGTTATTTCTAACTCTTCCTTCTTTTCATGATCATTATCGTCATCATCATTATAATCATAATGATTATCATCATTTCTAACATGTGTATGTTATTTTCAGTAGTGTCTAACTCTTCATGACTCCCTATTGGGTTTCCGTGGCAAAAATACTGGGGTTTGCCATTTGCTTTGCAAAATGGTTTGTCATTTTGTTCTCCAGCTCATTTTATAGATGAGGAAACTGAGGAAAACCGGGTTAAGTGATTTTTGAGGGTCACATAGCTAGTGAGTGCCAGATTTGAACTCAGTAGGATTAATCTTCCTGACTTCAGACCTGATACTTTAATCAACTATGACATTTAGCTACCCTGGCATTTATATAGTGTGTATTATGTGCCAGGCATTTTGGTAAGCACTTTCCAATTATTATCTCATTTAATCCTCACAATAACTTTGGGAGATAGCTGTTATTATTACTCCAGTTTTATAGATGAGGAAACTGAGACAAGTTTATGTGCTTTGCCTATGGTCAAGTAGTAAACTTAAAGCAGGATTTGAACTCAGGTCTTTCTGATGCCAGTCCCAGAACTCTAGTCATTGCACTAACCAGCTGCCCCAGTTAGTTTCCATGTCCAATTACTACTTTGACAATATCTCTAGAATTTGTCCTTTCCTGTCCTTTCCTCTCATGGTCATCCTCTCAGCACCACCATTCTCTTTTAAACTATTTGGCATTCACTTGTTTTATTGCTATAGCCTCAAGATTGTTCTTGTTTCCAGTCTTCACTCCATCTTCCTCACAGCTACCAAAATACAGGAATAGGTTTGATCATTTCACACCACTATTTAAAATTCATCATTGGCTTCCTTGGAGATAAAATATTTACAAGTCATTAAAATTTGTCCACAATCTGACTCCTACCTTCCTTTCCATCTTCATTTCACATTTTCCAAATTTCAATATCTCACTATGTCAAGTTGGGATAGTTGATTTAATCTTAGAAGCAGCTTAGAAAGAAAACGGAATTTTGAGAAAGAAAACCTGGGTTCAAGTCTAGCTCTGACAGTTGTGTACATGTAATAACTTTTCTGAGCCTCCTCTTCTCCATCCATAAAAATAAGGCAGAATGATCTGTTCACAACCTACTGTGCTTGTTGGGTAGGTTTCTTACTTAATGAAAAGATGGTTTATGATTTTTTTTAAAGCAATTGGGGTTAAGTAGCTTGCTTATTTTCTGAGGCCAGATGCAATCCCAGGTCATCTCAACTCTGGGGCCAACTCTCTTACTCACTGCGCCACCTAGCTGCCCCTAATGGTTTATGATTTTAAAAACAAATATGGCTTTAGGAGTCTCCAATAGTACCTGGTCTCCATGCTTCTTGGATTTAGTCTTCTTCATGGTAGATTATTATACTGAGTATTTAACAATACAGAGAAATAAGTCTGTGGATTACTCAACAAGCAAGTGATACTCACTATAGAATGCCATCTTTTACTTCAAGAAGCCTGTTCACAACCATTCAAATCACCACAAAAATAAACCAAAAGCAGGGTTGACGTCAAGATTAGTCTTGGAAGGAGTGTGGTAGTGAGGAAAGAGTGATTTATCTGGAGTTTAAGTGACATAGTTTTGTATATTGGCTCTGCTAATCGCTTCTAGTGTGACCTTGGGGGAATCATTTAACCTCTCTGGTCCTTACTTTCTTCATCTGTGAACTGATGAGGTTGAACTTCTTACTCTCAGTCTGTGATCATAAGTGAAAGTTTAGACTATAAATATAGTGGACATTTGGGGACAGAGCATATTAACAGAAGAAATGTTTTTCTTCTTTCCTCTTTTTTTTTCTCAGTTGAAAAGGTATGGATAAATTAGATAAATTGAAATCACTTAGTGATAAAATGTCATCATCAAATAAAATTCCACATCAATTCCAAAAGGTATTCAGTTGAGAAATTGTCCAATTCTGAGTATTACAAATTTATCTTTCTTGACTAGACTTCATTCTACCCTTCCTCCATCTTCATTCCAGGGCAAGGAGTCAAGATGTCTGTAATCTTTGGCCACCATTTTAATGTACTAAGGAAGGAGACAATTATTCAAGTATTAGTGACTTTCCTTTTTGATATTTAGTTAATGAAAATTAGATTAAACACCAATTTTGATCTTTCAAACTTTAAGCAATGTTATATGCCAATGTCAGTTTATATACAAATACACATGCATGCACACATGTGTACTTTATATGTATTATACATGATATATTAGGTTTTATATGTATATTTATATATTTTGTGTATGTGTATGAGTGCATATATACATATATGTTTATGTGTCTATGAGATTTATAGTAAGACAGAGCTTTGGTTTTGAGTATTAGGTGAAGTATCATGATACAGTTCTAACTGTTCTCTTCTGAGTTACTAATGATCTCTTAGGTGCCAAATCCAAAGGCCTTTTCTCATTTCTAATTCTCTTTGACTCTTCTCTGAAGCCTTTGATACCACTGGTCACTCTATCCTCTTTTTACTGTCTTCTTTCTTGATTTTCATCCTACTTATCTAACTGTTCTTTCTGTCTCTTTTGCTGTATCTTCCTTCAAATAATTCCTTCCAAACATAGGTGTCCCTCAGGGTTTTGTCCTGAGTCCTCTTGTGCTCTCCTTCTATACTACTTCAATTGGTGATCTCATCAGTTCCCATGGATTTAATTAGCACACTTATGCCAATAAGTCACAAATCTACCTTTTCTACACCAATCTCTTTCTAGCTTTCAATCTTGTTTATCCAAGGACATATCAGACATCTTGAACTATATGTACAGTAGACATCTTAAATTCATTATGTCCAAACAACTCATTATCTTTTCCCCTAAGTCCACCCTGCCCTCCTAGATTCCCTATTACTGCAGAGAATAATACCATCCTCTCAGTTCCTCAGGTTCACAACCTGGGGGTCATCCTAGATTCATCACTATATCTCCTCCATCCAAACTATTGCCAATGGCTATTGATTTGAACTTTGAAACATCTCCTGAACACATTGCCTTCTTTCTTCTGACACTGCCACCATTATAATGCAGGACCTCATCACCTCAATTACTATAATAGCCTGTTGGTGGATCTGCTTGACACAAGTCTCTCCTTAGACTAATCCATTTTCTTTTCTTATTACTTTGTTTATATTTTGTTTTCAACATTCATTTCCATAAGATTTTGACTCACAAATTTTCTCTCTGTCTTTCCCCTACTCCCACCCCCAAATAATGAGCCTACTGAATTCTTATTCCCTCAAACTTGCTAGTAGGGCAAGCTGGATTTCTATACCCCAGTGCCTGTAAATCTTATTTTCCAATTGCATATAAAAAGAACCCACAATTTTTTTTAACATTTGATTTTAAAACTTTGATTTCCAGATTCTTTCCTTCCTTCTCTCCTCACCCACCCACACTGGGAAGACAAGCAATTCAATATAGGTTGCACATGTGTAATTACACAAAATGATTTCATAGTAGATATAGCGTAAGAGAATATTTTTCTCTCCATCCTATGGTGTCCCCCCACAATTATTCTATTTTCTACTTTGACCATGTCCCTTTGAAAAAGTGTATGCTTCTAATCATGGTCTCCCCCAATCTGGCCTCCCTTCTATCATCCCCCTTTTGTCTCCTTCCTCCATACTTTCCTGTAGGGTAAGATACACAAATGAATGTGTATGTTATTCCCTCCTTAAGCCAAAATCAATAAGAGTGAGGTTGAACCATTCCCTTTTGCCTTGCTATTCTTCCCCTACATTGTAACAGTTTTCTCTTGCCTTTTTTATATAAGATAATTTAAACTATTCTATCTCTCCCTATTTCCTTCTCTCATTAAATTCCTCTCTCATCTCTTAATTTTATTTTATATATATCATCCCTTCCCATTCAACTGATTCTGTGCCCTCTATGTATACATATCAACATATATACACACTCACATATGTATTTATACACACATAGACCCTCCTATATAAACACATATGCATGTCTACATATATACACATGTATTCCCTTCAACTATCCTCATACTGAGAAAAGTCTGAGTTATAATTATCATTATCATTTTTCCATGTCAGAATGTAAATAGCTCAAGTTTAATAAGTTCCTTATGATTTCTTTTCCCTGTTTACCTTCTCTTGCTTCACTTGCTTCTTGTATTTGAAAGTCAAATTTTCTGTTCAGCTCTGGAGTTTTCATCAAGAATGCTTGAAAGTCCTCTATTTCATTGAATGACCATATTTTCCCCTGAAGCATTATACTCAGTTTTGCTGGGTAAGTGATTGTTGATTTTAATCCTAGCTCCTTTGATTTCCAGATTATCATATTCCAAGCCCTTTTATCCCTTAATGTAGAAGTTTCTAGATCTTGTTGTTATCTTGATTGTGTTTCTACAATATTAGAATTGTTTCATCCTTGCTGCTTGTAATATTTTCTCCTTGACCTGTGAACTCTGGAATTAGGCTATGATATTCATAGGTGTTTTCTTTTTGAGATCTTTATCAAGAAGTGATATGTAAATTCTTTCTATTTCACTTTTGCCCTCTGGTTATGAATTATCAGGGCAACCTTGCTTGATAATTTCTTGAAAGATGGTGTCTAGGCTCCTTTTTTGATCATGGCTTTCAAATAGACCAATAATTTTTAAATTATCTCTCCTGGATCTATTTTCTATGTCAGCGGTTTTTCCAATGAGATATTTCACATTGTCTTACATTTTTATCATTTGTCTGGTCTTGATTTCTCATAAAGTCATTAGCTTCCATTTGCTCCCATGTAATTTTGAAGGAATTATTTTCTTCAGTGAGCTTTTGAAATTCATTTTCCATCTGACCAATTTGGCTTTTTAAGGCATTCTTCTCCTCACTGGCTTTTTGGGCCTCTTTTGCCATTTGAGTTAGTTTGTTTTTTAAGGTGTTTTTTTATCAGTATTTTTTGTGGGGGGGGTATCCTTTAGCCAGCTATTGATTTGCTTTTCATGATTTTCTTGCATCATTCTCATTTTTCTTTCCAATTTTCCCTCTATTTCTCTTACTTGATTTTCAAAATTCTTCTTGAGCTCCTCCATGGCTTATAACAAGTTCATATTTTATTTGGAAGCTTTTGATGCAGGTGTTCTGACTTTGTTATCTCCCTCCCATTCTATGCTTTGATCTTTTTTTCCCCAAAAGAACATTCTATGCTCTGATTGTGCTTCCTCAACTTACCAGCCAATTATTTGAGTTTTGTGTTCTTTGCCATGGTAGAACTGTGCTTCCAGAGTGGAGAGCTTTGTCCCAAATTGCTGGGGTTTTCTCAAATGTTGTCAGAGGTCTGAGGAGGCCCTCTCTGCAGTCACCACAGCTCTGGCAAAATGGCCACACACCCCAGGACCACCACCCAAGATCATGATCTAAATACAAGCAGGTCAAAGAGCAATTGTCCTCTGAATGGTCACTTACTCCCCCTATGATCTGTAAGCCAGGAGCTCTGGAGGCAGCCAAATGGCAGCAGCTGCAGCTACCATGCCTCAGCCACCTCTTGCCCTGGGGCAGGGCCTGGACCAGGTTCTTCTATCACCCAGTTCCAACAGAGTACCCCACTGACTTTTACTTTCTCTTTGGCATTTATGGTTTGAGAAGTCTGGAAACTGCCATACCTGATGGTGATTCACTCTCGTGAAGTTGGCCCCTGCCACTTTGGGCCACATGTCAGGGTCACATGGTGCTTGGGGCTCACATGCGACTACCCTCAGCTCCCCGTGTTTTGTGATAGACCCTTTCTGTCGGTCTGCCAGGCTGGCTTTATTGGGAGATTTGTTTCTCTTTGTCACTTTGTAGATTCTGTAGCTCTAAAATTTGTTTAGAGTCAAATTTTAGAGGTATTGGAGGTGGTTGTGGCCAATGCTCATAGAATTTCCTGCTTCTAATCTACCATCTTGGATCTGCCAAAGTCCAATCCATTTTCTATTCAGTCACTAAAATGATTTTCCTAAATGCAAATCTGATCATCTCAACCTGCTACTGAACACCTAGTTTCTTCCTGTTGTGCCCAGGAGCAAATACAACATTCTCAGTTTGTTATTCAAAATCCTTCATAACCTAGCCCCCTCTTACATTTCCACTTTTTCTACACCATACTCCTCAATATTCTTCTATCCAGTGGCACTGGCCTTCTCACTTTTCTGGGAATAAGACACTTTATTTCTCAGCCCTAGGCATTTTCTTTGGCTTCCTACATGCCTGGAATGCTCGCCTTCCTCCACTCCAACTCTTGACCTTCCTGGCTTCTTTTAAATACCAACTAAAAAAGCTTGCTTTGCATATATTTGTTTGTATGTCTTCCTTATTAAATTGTGAACTCTTTGAGGGAAGAGACTGTCATTTACCTCTATCTGTATTCCTGGCACTTATCACAGTGCCTAGCACATAGTAAACGCTTAATAAATGTTTGTTGAATCGGAGTGATGGTGGGAATTGTCTTATTAATTACTTTATGTGAAAACAGAGTGGGGTTTTTTGGTGTTACAGTTTTCTTTTATTTTCCTTTTTCCTCCTTTCATATTGTGAACTTGAAATGAAGGACATTCTGAAAACCTGTGCTTTGTTGGGGGAAAGGGTTCATGAGTATGAATCATCCTAAGATTGTTGGGCAAAGGAACAGTTATTCTTAACCATGCTCATTCATTGGTATAGGGCTAAATGGTAATGTTGAAATTGTGGATAGGGTGTTGAATCTGATATCTGGGCAGACTCCATTCAGGGAGCTAGTTCTCACTTTAGCTCTATGACCAAAGTCAAGTCACTTAACACCTCTAAGACCTTCTCATTGGTAAGTGAACAATAATGTCTGTACTGCTTGGAAATTTGATTTTTATTTAATTACCTAATTTATTGATTTTGAGACTGGGTCTCACTATCTAAACCAGGCTACAAGTACAATGGGTTGTCATTGGACCAACTCTGCTTCTGATCATCACAGAAGTTTTGAACAGCTCCATTTTCTATCTTGGTCAGTTTTCCCTTCCTTATGGGCCCCACCCCACTTCCAGAAGTTCACCATACTGGTACTGGACTTAGTGAGTACCAACAATGGAATGGCCATAGTGAAATTCAGAACCCCTGAATTAAAGCGACCTATTAGTCTCAGCCTCTTCTCACAGTTGAGATTACTGTGAGTGAACCATTAAGCTTAACTTTTATATAAATGAGGTAGCAAAGTTCCTCAATGGTTAGAGCCTTGGACTTAAGAAATCTTACTTCATACACTTAGTTGCATGATTCTGGGCTAATCCCTCTCTCAGTCTCATCTATAAAATGGTAATAAGGGACAGCTAGGTGGTGCAGTGGAGAAGGAAATGGCAAGCCACTCCAATATATTTACCCAAAAAAAAACCCCAAATAAACAATGACAACAAAAACAAAAACAAATGGGGTCATGAATGGTAGAATAGCACTAAAACAACTAAATGGCAACAACAATGGGGATAATAATAATAACACCTATCTCCCAGGATTGTTGTAAGGATCAAATGAGACAACTAACACATGGACAGCACTTTGCAAACTTCAGAACCCCCTATTTATGCTAGCTCTTCTTAAATCAGTCATTGCCATGCCATATTATAGGCTAAGATTTTATCTTGCTCAGTCCAGCACATTCAAAATTCAAAGTTCTTGTAGTTACTGTTTTTAATTAATAATGTAGTCATGAACTATAACATCTAGTTAAAACGACTTTAAAAATTGAAGAAAAAAAACACAACACAGTAATAATGATTATATGAAACACAACTCTTCTTCATAAGTCAAGAAGTGAGGAGCTCTATTTTGCATATAATTGGGAGATAAGATGTGCTGGCATTGGGGCACAGAGATTCACCTTGCCCTAATGGTAAAGTCGAAGGGGATATGGGAGACAGCAGACTGGATGAGGGGATATCCTGAGGGACTGCTATTCTGGGGTGGTGGGTAGGGGGAAAATGGGGAAAAATTGTAACTCAAAATCTGGCGGAAATGAATGATGTAAACCAGAAGTTAATAAAGCATTTGTTTAAAAAAAAGAAGTGAGGAACTGCTGGAAAGTAGTTTGAATTCTGCAAAATCTTTCTGACAGCCTTCCCCAACCCCAGGCCATTCCTCTTGTAATGCAAAGCTTCAGGCTGAAGAAATACCATGTCACCCTGGTCCTTAGAGAGAGTCTGAATGGGGAATAGCTGCAATATCCCCAGGGAATTTCCTAAAAAACACTCTATACCTTCCTTCTGTCATTGAGATATAGCTAATCACTCTGGAACATTGTTGTATCCATTTCTAACAAAGGAGTCTGGTATCTGAGAGGGTAAAAAATGGCTAAGAAAAGGCTATTAAGAGGACAGAGTGAAGATGGTGGAGTAAAAGAAGGAACTTGCTTTAGCTTCTCCTCTAACCACCTCCAAGAGTAAAAATAAATTATTCTAAACAAATTTTAGAGCCACAGCATCCACAAAGTGACAGAGAGAAATAAATCTCCCACTGAAGGCAGCCTGGCAGGCCAACAGGAAGGGTCTATCACACAAGACTGGAAGCTGAGCCCAGTCCTGCCTGAGCCTCCCAGATCCAGACCTGGGGTGCCCCAAACAATTGCACAGACTGACCAGAGCAGACTTCAGGGGAGTGAAACACTGGCAGCTGTGGCAGTTTCCATACTCCTCAACCCATAAATGCCAAAAAGAAGGTAAATGGTCAGTGGAGAACTCTGGTGGAACTGAGTGATAGAAGAGTGTGGTCTGGCCCTTGCCCTCAGGCTGTGTGGTGGCGGGGGCCTGGTGGCTACAGTTGCTACTATATAGCTTCCTCCAGAGCTCCTTTGCTTTGACCTGCTTGGATCTGGGTGGCAGTCTTGGGTGTTAGTCCTGGGTTATGTGGCCAGTGTGCCAGAGCTTCTAGTGGCTGTAGACAGGGTACCCTTTTATAGCTCTGGCAACTGTGAAAATCCAAGAAATTTGGGACACAGCTCTTTCCACTCTGGAAGCAATGTTCTGTCATGGCAAAGACCTCAAAACTCAAGTAATTTGGCTGGCAAGTATGGGAAGCACAATTAGACCAAAAAATCCTTTTTTGTTGACAAAAAGGACCTAAATCTGGAACTAGAAGAAGAGAACAAAGTCAAAATTTGTGCATCAAAAGCTTCCAAGTAAAATATGAACTGTTTACAGGCCACAGAGGAACTCAAGAAGGATTTTGAAAATCAAGTAAGGGAAGTAGAGGAAAAATTGGAAAGAGAAATGAGAATGATGCAAGAAAATCATGAAAGGCAAGTCAAAATCAGGCTAAAGGAGACCAAAAAAAAATATTGAAGAAAATAACATCTTAAAAAACCAACTAGGGGGCCAGAGTCAGGATGGAGGAGTAGAAACGGCACTTCCACAGAGCTCTGGCGCACACCACTTCAAATTTATGTAAAAGGGGAATCTGAACAACCTCTGGAGCTCCAGATCCCACAAAATGACACAGAGAAGCTAATCTCCTGCTGAGGACAGCCCAGCAGCCTGGCAGAAAGCGGCAAGTGCAGTTCTCTGGGAGCCAAGCCCAGGCCCCAATGAGCTGGAGGTTTTAGCCCCAGGGCATCCAGACCAGAAAAGGGCTGGAGGGACCCCAGAACACCAGCAGCTGTGGTGTTTCCAGAATTATCAACACATAGAAGCCTAGGACAAAGTGAGAGGTCAGTGTCCTATGGATTTTGGGACTGGTTGGGAGAGTGTGTCAGCCCCTTTCCCTGGGGGCAAGAATCTGGAATTCAAAGTTTTAAAATCAAATGTTTAAAATATATAAATACTATTATTAATACTATTTTACATACAATTGGGAAATAAGATATACAGGCATTGGGGCACAGAGATTCACCTTGCCCTACTGAAATAGTCGAAGGGGGTATGGGAGAATATATGGGAGAGAGCAGATGGGGTGAGGGGATATCCTGTGGGACTACTATTCTGGGGTGGGGATAGGGAAAAAATGGGGGAAAAGTGTAACTCAAAATCTGATGGAAATGAATGATGTAAACTAGAAGTTCATAAAGCATTTGGACAAAATATTAAAATATTTATTTCAGGACTAAAAACAAAACAAAACAAAAACAGACTAACTTGTGGGGCAGTTGGGTGGTACAGTGAGTAAGAGTGCCAGTCCCTGAGTCAGTATGACCCAGAATCAGTTCCAGCCTCAGATACTTTACATCCACACACACACACACACACACACACACACACACACACACACACACACAAAATACTGGCCTTGTAACCTTGGGCAAGTTACTTAACCCCAATTGCTTTAAAAAAAACAACAGATCAACTTCAAATGGCAAAATAGGACTTAAGAGAATAATTGCTTCAAAATTAGACTGGAGCAAATGGAAGCTAATGATTTTATAAGAAATCAAGATATTATAAATTAGATCCAAATAAAAGAAAAAAAATGGAAGGCAATGTGAAATATCTCACTGGAAAAACCATTGACCTGGAAAACAGATCCAGGAGAGAAAATTTAAAAATTATTGGACTACCTGAAATCCATGACCAAAAATAGAGCCTAGAAATCATCCTTCAAGAAATTCTTAAGAAAAATTGCCCTGAGGTTTTAGAACCAGAGGGCAAAATGGAAATTGAAAGAATTCACCAAATTCCTCTTGAAAAAGATCCCAAAAAGAAAACTCCTAGGGATATCATAGCCAAATTCCAGAGTTCCCATGTCAAGGAGAACATATTACAAGCAGTCAGGAAGAAACAATTTGAGTATTGTGGAAACACAATCAGGATAACACAAGATCTAGCAGCTTCTGCCTTAAGGGACAGAAGGGCTTAGAATTTGATGTTCTAGAGGTCAAAGGAGCTAGGATTAAAACCAAGAATCACCTACCCAGCAACACTGGATATAATGTTTGAGGAGAACATATGATCATTCAGTGAAATAGAGGACTTTCAAGCATTCTTGATGAAAACACCAGAGCTGAACAGAAAATTTGACTTCCAAACACAAGAACCGTGAGAAGGTAAACAGGAAAAAGAAATCATAAGGAACTTATTAAAGTTGAACTATTTACATTCCAACATGGAAAAATGATAATTTTACCTCATGAGACTTTTTCTCCGTATGAGGATAGTTGAAGGGAATATGTGTGTATATGCACATATAGATGTATGCATTTTATGTGTATATAAAACATATGTGAGTGTGTGTATATGTGTGTACATGTATTCATAGACAAAGGGCACAAGATAAGCTGAATATGAAGAGATGATATCTACAAAATAAATTTAAGAGTTGAGAGAGGAATATATTGGGAGAAGGAGAAAGGGAAAGATAGAATAGGTCAAATTATCTCATATAAAAGAGGCAAGAGAAAAAACTGCTACAATGGAGGGGAAAAGTAGAAAAGTTCAAGGGAATGGGTCAACCTTACTCTCATTGAATTTAAGTTAAGGAGGAAATAACATACACACTCAGGTGGGTATATTACTCTACAGGAAAGTAGGAGGGAAGGGGATATGAGGGTGGATGATAGAAGGGAGGGAAGATTGGGGAGAGGATACTTAGAAGCAAACACATTTTGAAAAGGGACAGGGTCAAAGGAGAAAATAGAATAAGTTGGGGGCAGGATGGAATGGAGGGAAATATAGTTAGTCTTTCATAATATAACTACTATGGAAATATTTTGTGTTACTCCACATGTACAACCTATATTAAATTATTTGTATTCCCAGTAGGGGTTGGTGAAGAGGGAAGAAGTGAAAGTATGTGAACATCAAAGTTTAAAAGTCAAATGTTAAAAAAATTTTTTTTGAATTGTTCTTTTACATGCCACGGGGAAATAATATATACCAGCATCTTGCCCTACTAGAAAGTTGGGGGCAGGGAGGATATAAGAGAGATCAGATTGGGGGAAGGTATATTCAGTAGGCTTGCTATATTGGGATGGGGTAGGGGAAAGATGGGGAGAAAAAATTGTAATTCAAAATCTTGTGGAAATGAATGTTGAAAACTAAAAATAAATAGATATTATAAAAGAGAAAAGAAAAAAAAAGAAAAGGATATTCAAGGTTTAATCAAAGGTAACACCAGAAATACTGTGAATGGAGCTAATGCTTCTCAGTTGGGAGAGTTCCTAGAAGCAAATATGGGGAACTAATGAATCATGAGTCTATTGTGGAGCATCATATAAAGTCAAGGATCAGAGAATGTAACGCATGTATGGGACCTCTAGTCCAGACAGTTTTATTATACAGTCATGTCCAACTCTTTGTGGCCCCTTCTGGGGTTTTCTTGCCAAATATTCTAGGGTATTTTGGCATGTCTTTCTTCAGCTCATTTTACACATAAGGAACTGAGGCAAAAATGGTTAAAGTGACTTACCCCTTGTCACACAGCTAGTAAATGTCTGAGGCCAAATTTGATGAGTCTTCTGACTCCAGGTCTGGCACTATATTTACTGTACCACCTAATTGCCCCAATCCAAATTGTAACCAGACCAATAATCCCTCCTGCACTATCCTAAAGTAGTTGTCTATACTTTCCTTGAAGAAGAGGAAATGAGGAAAAGCCCATCACTTCCATAGTGGGATATTCCATTCTGAGATCACTTTAATTTGATGGAAGATTTTCTTCCCTTCAACTCTCAATACACCTCCATAATTTGTCTCTCAGAGTAACAGAGAACAAAGCAAATCCCTCTTCTAAAAATGCCCTATCAAATACTCAAAGACAAATTAAGTGCCCCCTACATCTTCCCTTTTCTAGTCTAAAAATCTTTATCTGATTCATCCATTTCTAGTGTATATATATATATATATATATATATATATATATATATATATATATATATATATATATTTTATAGCCTTCCCATCATTCTAGCCAGACTGTCCTGGTGCTAGATTACTTTTATTTTCTCATAAAATATAGTCCCCAGAATTGAAACTACTCTTCTAGATGTAGCTGGACCAGAGCAGAGGACAGTGGAATGCTTAGCTCACTATTTATGAATTTTATACAGCCAAAGATTAAACAAGCTTTTTTGCCTGCAATATCCACTGTTGGTTCATTTTGAGTTTATAGTCCACTAAAATCTTTTTTTTTTTTTTTTTACAGAAACTCTCCTAGCCAGGCTTCTCACCTGTACAGTTTGTTTTAGGAATCCAAATGTTAAGTGGTTTATCTTTTTTATTAAATTTCTTCTTATTAAAGCCTACCTATTATTCTAGCCTATCACAAACTCATATCCTGAATGTAAGTCTATGCTAGTTATCTCTCTAAGTTTGATCTTCTACAAATTAAAAAAGCATGCCATAAAATTATTCATATATGGATATATGCATACACAAATATATATTTTATAGATATATGTGTGTATATATATGTATACATTATATATCACTATATACATATATATCACTCACACATATATCTTATGTATTTGTACAATTTAATCAGTTCCAAATCAACCTAAACATTCTAGTACTTGGCCCATATTTCTCTATCTTATTTATATATGATATGAAAGATGTTATTAAATAATGAGCTAAGGGGGGGGCGGAGCCAAGATGGCGGAGTAGAAACAGCTCTTCCAAGCCTCTCTGCCCCCAGATTCCCCACAAACTATGTAAAAAAGGACTGTGAACAACTTCTGGAGCCCCAGCACCCACAGAACGACACAGAGAAGCTAACCTCCCACTGAGGACAGCCCAGCAGCCCTGCAGGAAGGACCAGCGCAGCAGTCTGGGAGCCGGCAGCGCACAGAGCGCAGAGCGCAGGAGCCTAGCCGAGTGGAGCCCAGGTCCGCGTGAGCCGAGGTTTTAGCCCAAGGGCGGCAGGGCCAGCAGCCGGCTGGAGGAACCCCAGAACACCAGGAGCTGTGGCGATTCCAGAATTATCAACATAGACATGCCTAGGACAAAGTAAGAGGTTAGTGTCCTATGGACTTTGGGGCCTGTATTTGGGGAATGCGTCAGCTCCCTCCCTGGGGGCTAGAAGCCGCTGAGGAGACACGCCATTTTGTAGTTTTCAGAGGCAGGTCTGGCTCCCAGCCTACAAATCGTGGGGAGATCCAGCGATCAGTCTTGGGGGGTAATCGCTCTTGCTTTAACCTCCCTGGATCTGGATTGTGATCCAGGGTGGAAGCTGTGGGTGGGTTTACAGCTTACCAGAAACGGAAGTTGCCCCCCACACGTTCGGGACGAAAATTCCTCTATCTGGCCTTAAAGCCATAGTGTGGCAACAAGCCCAAAAGTCAAGCAATTAAGTGGCAACATGCCAAGGCAAAGGAAACAGAAAAATGCAACCCTAGACTCCTATTTTGGGGGCATAGAGCGGAAAAGGACTGTGAGGTCAGAAGTCCTGCTCCAAAAGCCCCAGGGGAAAACATGAACGGGTTGCAGGCCATAGAGGACCTTAAGAAGGACTTTAAAAATCAAATAAGAGAAGTGGAGGAAAAATTAGAAAGAGAAATGAGAAGGATGCATGAAAAGTATGAAATGAGGGTCAACAGCCTGACTGAGGAAAACAACACCTTAAAAAATACACTAACTCAAATGGCAAAGGAGGCCCAAAAGGGCAATGAGGAGAAGAATGCCTTTAAAAAGTCGAATTTGCCAGATGGAAAAAGAATCTCAAAAGTTCACTGAGGAGATTCATTCCTTCAGAGTTAGACTGGAGCAAATGGAAGCCAGTGACTTTATGAGAAATCAAGATGCTGTTAAGCAGATCCAAACAAATGAAAGATTAGAAGGCAATGTGAAATATCTCATGGGAAAAACCACTGACCTGGAAAATAGATCCAGGAGAGACAATTTAAAATTATTGGACTACCTGAAAGCCATGATCAAAGAAAGAACCTAGAAATCACCCTTCAAGAAATTCTCAAGGAAAATTGCCCTGATGTTTAGATCCAGAGGGCAAAATAGAGGTTGAAAGAATCCACAGATCACCTCCTGAAAAAGATCCCAAAAAGAAAACTCCAGAAATATTATAGCCAGGTTCCAGAATCCCCAGATCAAGGAGAAAATACTACAAGTGGCCAGGAAGAAACAATTTCAATATTGTGGAAACACAATCAGAATAGCCCAGGACCTGGCAGCTTCTACACTGAGGGATCAAGGGCATGGAATATGATATTCCAGAGGGCAAAAGAACTGGGAATGAACCCAAGGGTCACCTACCCAGCAAAACTGAGTATTTTGTTTCAGGGGAAAATATGGTCATTCAGTGAATAGAGGACTTTCAAGCATTCTTGAGGAAAAAAACCAGAATTGAACAGAAAATTTGACATCCAGACACAAGAAGGAAGAGATGCCTGAGAAGGTAATCAGGGAAAAGAAATCAAAAGGAACTTATCAAAGCTGAACTATTTACATTCCTATATGGAAAAGCAATAACTGTGACTGATGATATCTTTCTCACTATGAAAATAATGGGAGAAGGGGGTGTGGTCATATGAATACATATGTGAATGTGTGTGTATATGGTTAGAGTTATATATGGATAGAGGGCAGAAGTTGAATTTGTTGGGAAGGGAGAATACTCAAGGGATGAAATTATGAGGTGAGAGAGGAAAGTGGCAAGAGGAGATGGGGAAAGACAGGGTGGGGTAAACTATCCCATGTAGAAGAAGCAAGGGGAAGTGGTTGCAAAGGAGGGGGAGAATAAGGAAGGCTAAAAAGACAAAACCACATTCCCATTGAATTTGGTTCAGGGAGAAAATGACATACATACTAAATGGGATATCTCAACCTGCAGCAGGATAGGGGAAAGGGGGATGAGAGGAGGGATGATGAATGGGAGGGCATCCTTGGGGGGAGGGGAGGTTGGAAGTACCCACTATAGAAGAGGGACAGGATTATGTAGGGAATGGACCAGGTGGGGGTGGGATGAGTGGGAGGGAATTATAAGCAGCCTTGTACAATATATCTACTATGATAATGTTTTGCATAGCTAGACATGTACAACATATACTGACTTGCTTATCTCCCAAGAAGGAATGGGTGACAAGGGAGGAAGGAAATGGATCTGAAATTTGAGGTCGTAACATTAAATGTTTCAAATATATATAAATATTATTAGTAATACTTTTTCGCTTGTAATAGGGAGATAAGATGTGCAGGCATTGGGACACAAAGATTCACCTTCCTCTAATGGAAAAGTCAATGGGGGTATGGGAGAAGGTATGGGAGAGAGCAGATTGGAGGAAGTGATATCTTGTGGGACTACTATTCTGGGAGGTTGGGTAGGGGAATAATGGGGGGAAAATGATTGTAACTCAAAATCTGGCGGAAATGAATGATGTAAAACAGAAGTTAATAAAGCATTTGTTTAAAAAAAAAATAATGAGCTGAAGTCAAAGTATAATCTGTCTCTAGCATTATAGAGGTAGTATGTAATAAATGGCAGTGTGTTGATCCTTGAGTTAGGAAGACCTATGTGCAAATATTGCCTCAGATATTTACTACTTTTTCTACCCAGAGTAAATTACTTACTCTCTGTGAGCTTCACCTTCCTTATCTATGAAATGGGAATAATAACACTACCTACCTTGAAGTGGTATTATGAGCTTATCATGAAATAATTATATAAAATACTGTGTAAATTTTAAATCACTATATAAATGTGAACTACCAATAAAGTCACTATAGCTCTACCATGAACTACCAGTCTTGTAACCCTGTCAATAAAGGAAAGAGGGCAGTCTAATAGGACACCTTCCTAATAAAGTTATTCTCATTTCAGTGATAACTGCTTCCCTTTCTAAAAGCTTATAAACCATCCTCTTAGTCACATGCTTTAAGCTAGTGACTCCATTCTGAGTTTACTTCCCATTTATTCTATCTATATACATAATTGTTTGCATGTTATCTACCTCATTCAATTTTGAGTTCACTGAGGGCAAAGAATTACTTTTTTGTCTTTTTTTGCCTCCTCATCAGTTAGCTTAGACCTAGGCACATGGTAGGTGGTGAATAAATGCTTATTTCCTGAAATCTTTCTATTCTCATAATTTTATTTATTTATTTAGAGACAATCAGAATTAAGTGATTTTGCCTAGAGTTACACAGCTAGTAAATGTCTAAGGCTTGATTTGAACTCAGTTTTTCCTGACTGCAGGTTCAGTTTTGTGGTGCTGGTTAGGGGAAAGATGAGGAGAAAATTTATAACTCAAAATCTTGTGGAAATGAATGTTATAAACTAAAATTAAACATAACTTTAAAAAAAAAAGAATGCAAGCAGCCTCAACATCTTGCTCTTTACTATGCTTCAGTTAAACCAAATTGTCTAGGAAGGAGTGTCAATAGTAAATTAGGGCTCCCAATGTCCAAAACCAACAAAAAAGGGAACTTGAAGGTCAGCATTTGAAGGCCTGAAGCCCAGGAGAAAATTTACTGCAGGTTGAATAGTTGAAGGCTCATTATCAGCTACGAGTTTTAAATTCAAATAGTTCCAAGTCTCCATGCTTATATGGATGCAAATATTTTGGTAAAAATTAATGGAAAATCACTTTCTAGGGATATCTATAAAATTATATTCTTTGGGAAGTTCTCTTTAGTTTTCCTTAAATTCATTATCCAGTTTTGTTTTGTTTTTTTTTGTCTCCAAGTTGTATGTCAACTATACTATCTTGTTTACTGATTGAATATTAATGACCCATAAATATATGTTGACTTGAAGCCAGGATGCAGGAGGTGCCAATAATGTCCTAATAGGTTATCCTGAAAAGAATTTTCTTCCATTTGTCAAAATATATCATACTTGAAAAAAATAAAAGATGAAAAACATATTACTAATGGTATTAAGAATCCTGAAAACTTAAGTGATGGTGTGGTATGGTAGAGTCAAGGAAGATAAGGTTGATTAGTACTTAAGTAACTTCCCATAAGTTATTTTACCTTGCAAATCAGATTCCTCATCTATAAAATGGAGGAGTTGAACAAGATGGTCTCTGAGGCACATTTCAGTTCTATTCCTATGATCCTATTAATTTAACTTGTCTAGAAAACCTACTGTCCAGAAGAGATCAGATTGATATGCCCTGATCTCAGAAACAAGAAATAGAAGAAAAAGGTGTGGCTAGGTTGTATAGTGAATAGTGCACTGGCCCTGGAGTCAGAAGGACCTGAGTTCAAATCTAGCTTCAGACCTAGCCATGTGACCTTGGGAAAGTCACTTAACCTTAATTGCCCTATTATACCCCCTCCAAAAAGGAAAAAAAAAACAGAAGAAAAGGTTTAATGAGAGAACAAGGTAAACCTAATAAAATGCTAATCCTAATTTTTCCTCCACTGGCATGGAAGACTAATATAATCTGCTTAGACTTTGATAATTATAACATTATAACTTTCCCTCATTGTTTTTTTTAAACCTATGTGTGTTTGCTAGAATGATAAACATTGTATTTTTTCTTGGTTTTTTTAAAATATGCCAATTTCAGGAAACAGGACAAAAAAGAAGCACACCATTTCAAATGGTATCTAGCTGGAAAGGACTCCTTGCCTGAAGGAAGATCATTGAATAGGAAGGGAGGAAGGAAAGGAGAAAGGAAGGAAGGAAGGAAGGAAGGAAGGAAGGAAGGAAGGAAGGAAGGAAGGATAGAAGGAAGGAAGGAGGGAGGGAGGGGAATCTTATGAGCCAAAACATAAGACTTACTACAGGAAAATGGGGAGGAAGAATAGGTACAGGAGCAAGAGAGGACCATCTATTTCTCTGACCTTGTGTGGCATATTTCACTAACCATGATAGAAATATATCATGCCCCAATTTGTATTTATTTAATAGCAATTGTGGTAAGAACCCATAAAGAAACAATTTACTGAGGATTTGTATAAAGATGGCATTTGTTGCATACTTTAGTTCAATTTTCTTTTAAATACTTGCAATTTGTTTCTCTTGTCTGCATGATAAACACCATGCTTCCAATTGATCATAAATCATACATATAAAGTAGCCATCCTCAGATAACCTCTATATCAATTTATATTAAAAATCATTTACATACAAATTGTTCCACAAATATGGCAGCTGCTAGACAAGGTGGCTGGAATGTTAATACTGGTTTAGGTTCCCTAATGCAATGATTTATCACCTCTGGGTTCTTTGAGGAAAACTTAACACTCACACAATTGTTTCTAAACTACCTTTGTGAAAGGAATACACCCATTAAATAATTAATTTCTATTCACACACCTTCCCGGTTCCATTTGGAAAAATTATAAAGGAATGCATTTAAATCCAACAAATTTTGACATTCCTTTCTAATATTTTTATTTTCATTAAACTTTTGTCTTTTTATGATGCATAAAACACTTTACTTTAAAAAAAGTTCAAAACAGGCTAATAAAAATGTTTTCAAAGCTATTTATGATAACACATAACCATGCCGCAAGTCTCATATAAATAAGATTTTCCTTATTCTACAAAGGAAAGTGTGCCTTCATTTAGAAAAACACTTGATAGCACCCATGTTTTATTGAATGATTTTCTGTTGAGTTCTCAGTTTCAGGAAAAAATGAATTAAATGGCTGAACCCATCATGTTTCCATCAAAGAAACCACTAGGGTCAAGGAGAAAGTTATGTTCCCAAGAAGAAGGGAGTGTCTTTATTATATATTTATTTTTGTGCATGAATAAAAGTATTGGACTTTGAGTAAGCAGACCTGTACTTGAATGCTGATTCCTAGCCCCACTCGCTATTTACTAGCTCACTCTATGTCCTTGGTCAAGTAATTTTACAAGTCTACAGTAAATACACCTCCTATGAATGTGAGTATGACACAAAACATGGCTAATAAATTTCCAATATATCTCATAGTGTTTGGGGATCAAATGAGAGAATGTATGTATAGTGTCATATATTTCATAACATGTTACCTTGATTGCAATGGCATTAGTGATGGCTCTCTCTGTTGTCAATGTTGTCTTTATCTAGTTGCCACAGAATTGGAGTTGTAGCTTAGTAGAATAACAATCAAATCTTTCTTTGATTCGGGGTGTTTCTCAGAATTGAGGGATACAACGTATCATCTGTAGTGTTCAGGATTTTCTATATTTTTATTCTCTTGGATTATTACATACTTGAATAAAATATTCTCCATGGTATTGCAGATTTTTCCAATTCATCAGGATCATTGTTCAAAAAAGGTCTTGAGGGAGTTGTTCTGAACACGACTAATATTGATTCACTCACCTGTATGAAGTCTGCCTTGAAATATGCCTTCTTTTTGTAAATAGTATTTTTTCCAATTACATGTAAAGATAGTTTTCAAAATTCATTTTGGATAAGATTTTGAGTTCCAAAAATTTTTTCCACCTCTATCTCAAGATAGAAAATAATTTGATGTAGGTTATTCACATACAATCATATTAAACACATTTCCACATTATTAACATTGTAAAAGAAGAAACAGAATAAAAGGGAAAAACTATGAAAAAAGTGAAAACTATGCTTTGATCTGCATTTAGGCTCCATAGTTCTTTTTCTGGATGTGGATAGCATCTTTCATCACAATTGTTTTGGAATTATCTTGGATCACCGCATTGTTGAGAGAAGCTAAATCTATGATATCTATCAGACAATGTTACTCTTATTGTGTACAATGTTTTCCAGATTCTGCTCACTTCACTCAGTATCAGTTCATGTAAGTCTTTCCAGGTTTTTCTTAAATCCACCTATCATTTCTTATAGCACAATAGTATTCCTTATATTCATATATGACAACTGGTTCAGCCATTCCCCAACTGATAGTCATTCCCTCAATTTCCAGTTCTTTGCTACCATGAAAGAGCTGTTATAAATATTCTTGTACATGCAGGTCTTTCACCATTTTTATTATCTCTTTGGGTTATTGTAATGGAAATGCAGATTTAAAGATCTTCCCTGCCCCTAGGCCCTTTGATTGGCTTAAGAGACTCTGAAAACCTTCCCTGATTTGAAAATATACTCTGCCTCCTAATAGGCTGAATATGGTCACATGGAGCCTGTGGTAGGAGGCTTGGTTTTCAGGAATGATCACACCTTGATGCTGTGTGATTGGGCAGTGGGTCAAGAGGGTGGTTACATTCTCTGAACCAGGAGAAGGCTATATAATTCCTGATGTGAGGCTTTGCTTTGGGGCTCACTTTGAGAAGTGTTGTGTGATTTGACCAGATGAGACTCTGGGCAGCCAGTGAGAGCCCCCCAGCTTTGAAAACCCAGATGTTGATGCTTCCCTCTCTGGTAACTGTGATTTTGATATTGATAATGGTTGGACAGTTTGGAAGCCTGTCTGTTTGATCTGTCTGTATGCTCTGAAGTTTGGGGTGCTGACCTTTTCCCCCTGAACTAGGTAATATATGTTTTTTTGATTAAAGCAAGTTTGTTAACCGATTTTGAGTTGCTTTCCTTTTGAAAAGCAGATCTAAGAACCTGTGTTGGCAGTCGCCCTGGGGATGTTGGGGTGCTTGCTGCTATAGTTATAGACTTATTAGTGGTATTGCTGGATCAAAAGGTGCAGTTTGACTGCCCTTTGGGCATAGTTCCAAATTGCTCTCCAGAATTGTTTGATCAATTCACAGCTATATTAGCAATGTGTTCCTTTCCCAATTTTCCTACATCTTCTCTAATATTTGTCATTTTTCTTTTCTGTCTTATTAGACCTTCTGATAGGTATGAGGTGATACCTCAGAGTTGTTTTTAATTTCCATTTCTCTAATCAGTAGTGATTCAGAACATCTTTTTCATATGACTATAGATAGCTTTAACTTCTTCATCTGAAAACTCTATGTTCACATCCTTTGATAATTTCCCAAACGGGAAATGACTTGTATTATTATAAATTTGACTCAGTTCTCTCTAGATTTCAGAAATAAGGACTTCATCAGAAACTTTTGCTATGAAGAATTATTTTCCAGTTTTCTGCTTTCCTTCTAATCTTGGTTGCATTGTTTCTATTTTCCAAGCATGTATTGGATTACTTCGGTTATTTCCTTTTGACTTTATTCCATGATTTAGATATTGGGATATTTCAACTTACTCTTTTTAAGTTTCCATTGACAATATCATCATCACATTGTTTTAGTTTTCATATATAAGTAATCTATATTAGTAATTTAAAAAACTATTACTCAATCTGAGACATATTAATCATTTAAAAAGAAATATCTTCTTCTGAAGTTTTTAATTTTTCCAATTCTTGAGTAATAACAATAACCAGAATTTATATAGCATTTTAAAGTTTGCAAAGCACTTAAAATATCTCATTATTTCATAGGATACTTTGTGTAGGTAGGTGCTATTGTTATCTCCATTTGATAAATGAGAAAACTGAGGCATACAGAGATTGTTACTTACCCAGGTTCATGTAACTGAAGCCAATTTAGATATTCTTGATTCCAGGTCCAGCATTCTATATAGTGTGCCACCCAGCTACCAGTCAGTTCCTCTGCTGGTGAAAGCCATTCAGCCCTAAAATTCTGGATCTACTACACAAATGTATTATCAAACCTTAGATATCACATTAGTGATATAACAGTTCCTTTTTTATCACAGGCATAATCTCAAATAGTAGATAGCAATCCCTTTATTTTTCCCTGATTAGCTATCACGTTCCTTAAAGCAACTGTTCTAAACGTACTCTTTTGTTCTCTTTTCAATTTCTGGATGATGCTTTACAATTCTCTTTAGCAGGTGATCTCAGTTTATTGTTTTTTAATTTAAATTTTTGTAAAGTCAAGACAGATTTTCAAAAAGAAAAAAGATGATAGTGTTCAAGGTTCTAGTCAAGCTAGTTCTAATATGAATAAATGATAATAGTCAGGTGGGTCAGATAAGCAAACATAGGAAAGAAATTCATCACCATCATCATCCACCACCTCAATCACCACAACCACTATCACCATCATCATCACTTATATAGGACTTTAAGTTTTGTAAGCCCTTTTATATATGTTTTATATGACCCTTATGACTGCTCTCATTTAGGTGCTATTATTGTGCATACCAATGACATGATTCCCACCAGAGAAAGGTAGAGAAATGAAAGGTCCAATTAATGAGCTTTAGATTTTAGTCTTCCACAGCCCTATTTGAAATTTTGAGAGGGAGAAGTACACAAAGAACAAGGATCTTGGTACAGTTTTTCAATCCTCAGTTCCTCTGACTGATGTAGTTGAAATCCAGGATGGCAGTGTCAGGCAGTGACAGTGACTTGAGACCACCAGGATCCTAGCTAAGTTACTCCAGCTACGATTATAGGATAGAATTTCTGTGCTCAGCCAGACAATCCGAGATCAGGTTGTCCACCTGGGTGTCCTACATCAATACTACTGGGGATATAGGGACAAAAAGCTATTATTAATGAGGTTTTCTAGATTTCCTATTCCAGAACAAGGACTTTGAGTTCAGTGTGACCTCAAAGAAAAAAAAATGCTACAGGTTAAAATAATTCCAAGAGAAACTTCCAGAAGAATAAAGTAATTTTGTTAAAAATAGAACCCCATAAAATTGTGGAATATTATAAAGATTCCAAGAATGTTTCAAAGTAATAATGAAAGAATTGAAACAAAAGCAAGGATTTTCTGTCCTCGGAGGTCCACAAGTAGCTTGGGTATGCAGTTGCCAGGTATATTATACTGTGGATTCTTCCTATTTATTAGTTGAATTAGATGACCACTAAGGTACATTTCAATTTTCAAATTATCTGTTTCAGGCATAATGAAATTCAGTGACTGGAATAAAATCCATTATACTTTAAAAAAAACACCAGATAGCAGTTGAGATGTGGATAAGACAACAGTTTTTTTAAAAATAACAAGCATTTATGGAGTGCTTACTATGTACCAGGCATTGTTCTAGTTGCTTGGGATACAGAGAAAAAGATGTTACAGTTCCTATCATGGATCAAAATATCAAGCCACACAACTACACTAATATTCATATCACAAAATGAGTTTTTCTCTCCTCAAATGGGCAGGGATATAGGACAGAATCATCTAGTTTCCTGAGAAGCAGAGCTTGCCACTTCCCTTGAGTTATTTTCCTGGAGAGTATCTCTAAGTATGGATGGGGTTAATAACAAATGGAATGAGTGTGAGGCTACCATTACCTGACCATCATCACTGAAAAGGGCCAATTTTGTTATACTTGCCTTATGGTATTTTTCTCCTCAGTGGTAAGGAGTATGAATTTGAAACTGCATGAAAATCTTAGTTTGAGTCCAAGTTATAGCATCCTGGACAATTATCTCTGTGTATCTCATTTTTATTTTCTGTATAATGACATAATAACATCAATTCAGTTTATAAACTTTTTTATATGACTATTCTGTATATGGCAATATGTAAAACTTTATTGTTACCAAGACAAAAAAAAATAGACTTCCAAAAAGAAACTCGAATTCTGCTTGTGCTAATTATCAGCCTTAAGGGGTTGTATTGAAAAAAAGACATTTAAGGGGCTGCTAGGTGGCTCAGTGAGTAGCACGTCGGCCCTGGAGTCAGAAGGATCTGAGTTCGGATCCAACCTCAGACACTTAACGCACACACAAATAAAAACCTAGCCGTGTGGCCTTGGGCAAGTTACTTAACCCCAATTGCCCACCAAAAGCAAACAAAAAAAAAGACATTTATAAACCATAAATTATAATATAAATGTCATCTTGTCATTTTCTTATTAATTATTTTCATTATTTTTTCACAGAGGAATTACACTTCCCTATTCAAATAAGTTCATTTTTCCCCCATTGCTTCTAAGGTAAAATATAAACTTTGTGTGTGTGTGTGTGTGTGTGTGTGTGTGTGTGTGTGTGTGTGTGTGTGTGTGTGTGTGTATGCCTCCAAAATAATTCCTCAACCTGTTTTTCAGGATGTTTTTTTTTTCACTTTTCTCCTTTTCCTGGATTTTATGTTTTATTCCATCTCACCTATTTTATGTTTCCTGTAAATACCATGTCATTTTCTGCACCAATATTAATTTTTTTTCAGGCCTTTTCTGCCATGCCTAGAAAGGCCTACCTCCTTACTTCTGCTCTAGGAATCTCACTTTTAAAATGCTCTTATACCACTTCCTATAAGAATCTGCTCCCAATTAAATTTCCACACACCTCTGATTATTTCATATATGTTTACATTTATCTGTGTACCTTTTGACCTCTAGAATGTGAAGTGCTTAAGTTAAGGCAAAAACTGTTCTATGGATTCCTTTCTATTGCCAGCATCTAACAATGTTCAGAGCCCATAATAGGAACTTAATAAATGTTCACTCAGCTTAATGGAAATAAGATTCCTTCAAATTTCTCTTAACATTCAAACTAAACCTCTTGTTTTCCCACATATTGTGCTAACATACATTACTTATTTGTGTACAAATGAGCTCATATGGTTGCAATATCCTTAAAGGAAATAGCTAACTTGGTATTTATTTTGTTTCCCCAGCACACATTACACTGTCTTACTCATGGTAGGTTCTTAAATAAATGCTTTTTGACTTATATTACTTATAAGCCAATTGAAAGTTGGGAATGTCTCATATTCCTTTTAGAATAGAATACATTGTTTCCTTAATGAACATTTCTTGATTAACCTGTAGATTAATTAACTCCATAGTCTTTTCCATGTGAAATCCACCTAATGCTCACCCACAAAATAACTTCAAAATGGGTCTATATGATGGTTGTTAAGCCATCTTTGAATCTATTCATTAGCGTCATTAGCTTGCCCTAAATCTTCCTAATATATAGAAACTATGAGTATATGGAATGCACAATCTCATATCTACAATAGGACTTTCATAATAAATGAAGTTAGGATTCAAACATATGATGAAATAGCAAATATTCTTAATACCAGTGGTCAAATGAACTTCTAAAAGGGAGATTCTACTGCCATTATCATTAATACCATCTTGTAAAACTAAGCTAATAAAAGAATTTATCTCTTATTTTCATGAAAACTGGCAGAAGAAAAATTAAAGTGTTGAGTTTTAATAACAATTTTGTTGCAATATTAACAAAATCCCAAATAGCTTCTTATATCCTAGAGTATATTATTATGTTGAAAGCATGTGTGTTTTTCAGGTCCCCTACCCCTGAGACCTTTCTCTAGGTCCCCAAGTGTGGCCTTTTGACTGAATCCAAATGTCACAGAACAAATCCCTTTAATAAAATAATTGGATTTTGTTTGGATTCTGTTAAAGGACTGCACTTCTAGAGGTGCACATGTGGCCTCAAAGCCACAGTTTCCCCACCTGTGAAATAAACTCTTAAAAACATACTCTTGTTTATTTCTTTGCATCCACAGAATTTAGGACACAAGCCAGTAAATACTGGTTGAATGAATGAGGAAAATAGGGTAATCTTCTGTTTTATTTTTATTTTTTTAACCAACCATCTTCAAACTCACCCTTTCTACTGACTCTCCCTTTTGCCTACAAATTTGCTCAACTCTCTATTTTAAATAATAGTAGTAAAACCTTCACTTATTACTTCCACTTTCTAATTTCTTATTTTCAAATTAAAATTGCATAGGACACTTCAGCAAAACCTCTCTTTGATACGCTGTATATTTTACATTGCATTTATATTCATTCATATACAATTTATTTCCCTCTAGTGTAAACTGTTTGAAAGTAGGGTCTATACATTTTTCATCTTTTAATTAGCGGCGTTTTAATCTTCTATGGAGTAGTGAATTGATAAACTTTTCTCAAGTTTTTCTTTTTTTTTTTTCAAATAAAATGCTTTATTAACTTCTGGTTTACATCATTCATTTTGGCCAGATTTCTAGTTATAAAATTTCTCCCTGTTTTTCCCCTACCCACTGCCCCAAAATAGAGATCCCACTGTATATTCCCTCCTCCACTCTGTTCTCTCCCATATCTTCTCCCATACCCGCTCTGACTTTTAAGTAGGGCATGGATCTCTATGCCCGAGTGCCTGTATATCTTATTTCCCAGTTACATTGAAAATTATATATATATATATATATATATATATATATATATATATATATATGTGTGTGTGTGTGTGTGTGTGTGTGTGTGTGTGTGTGTGTGTGTGTGTGCATGTATATGTGTGTGTGTGTGTGTGTATTTTAAACATTTGATTTTAAAACTTTGAATTCCAGATTAATTCCCTTCCTCCCCTGTCATCCACCCTTTCTGGGAAGATAATTGAATATAGGTTGTACATGTGTAGTTATGCAAAACATTTCCATAGTGGATATATTGTAAAAGACTGACCATATTTCCCTCCCTCCTATCCCATCTCCCACTTGTTCTATTCTCTACTTTTATCCTGTCCCTTTTCAAAAGTGGGTGCTTCCAACTTCCCTCACCCCCAGCTTACCCTCCCTTCCATCATACCCCCTCTCATCCCCTTCCCCCATACTCTCTTGTAGGGTGAAATATCCTATTTAGTGTGTATGCCATTCCCTCCCTAAGCCAAATTCAATGAGAATAAGGTTGACCCATTCCTTTTTGACTTCCTGTTCTTCCCCTCCATTGTAACCATTTTCCCTTACCTCTTGTATATGAGATAGTTATACCAGTTGAACATGATGATTACCCATTAATTATGCCTTGCTTTCACTGTGACTGACATATACCTCATTTTTCACTCATAGTCTTCTCATTTGACCTTCCCTTAGCCAATTCTCTTGAAAAATTATATGACATAGCCTCTTTATATGTATTATGTAGCTCTCAACTGCCCTTTAGTGACCTAAAATTTTAATCATTTAGAAAGTATAACATTCAATCATTTATAATTATATAAAACACTAGAATATTTATATTGAAAATATAGGCCTTCTGGGGCGGCTAGGTGGCACAGTGAGTAGAGTGTTGGCCCTGAAGTTAGAAGAACCTGAATTCGGATCTGGCCTCAGACACTTAACCCACACACAAACAAAAACCTAGCCATGTGACCTTGGGCAAGTTACTTAACCCCAACTGCCCTCCAAAAAGAAAAAAAAATAGGCCTTCATTTTAGATAGAAACTAGCTAAATGGCTAGCACCAACCTTAAAATCAGGAAGAGCTAAATGTAAATATGGCCTCAGACATTTACTAGATGTGTGACCCTGGGGAAGTTACTTAACTTCTGGATGCATCATATTTCTTATCTGTAAAACATGGATAATAATAGCACTTTCTTCCCAGGGTTATTGTGAAGATAAGTGAGATAAAAGAGCTGTATAAATGCTACTACTACTACTATTACTAATTATTATTGTTATGATTATTATTTTAACTTAGGGTTATCAACATCATTGCCAAGTTTTCCAAAGGTAATCCAGATCTAATTCTAGATTAAACTCAGTTTCCATTTGTGATATTAGTTCTAGACATGTATCGTTAAGCCAACTCAATAGATTATTCTTCCAATTTTATACCATGAGCTGTATTATAGGCATTATTTATCCACTTATTTTATTCCTTTGGAAGTAATTAAATGAAATTGTTCTGAGCTCTTTTTGTCCTGTATGTGTATATCTATTTGTGTTTATGTTATAATTATATATGTTATATACATATATATCATAATTATCTATATCTATGTATCTTTCTACATCTATTTCTACTTCCATATCTATATTGAAATTACAACTAAACATGTAAGGTATTTTATTAAGGGGAGGTGATTAAAGAATCATCAGATTATTGGAAAACCATAACTAAAAAAATAAAAGCCCAAAACTTGGGTACCACTAAACTTAGGTCTTACTGACTTCATTTCTAGTACCCTATTTAGTATATCAGAGTCCTAGAAGAAATTAGACAAGGCATAAAAAATGACCATAAAACAAATTAAATGAGAGTTCTAGAGGGAAGAATAGAAAGGAAGTAGTTTATTCTAGGAAATACTAAGCCTTATCCAACTAAAAGATTACCAGAAAATTTCAGAGGACCAAAAAAATCAATGACTCTAAAACACAACAAGCAAAAGAAAGTGTATGTATATCATACATACCCATATGTACACATTAACATATGTAGTGTGTATATTTATGTATAAATGCATATTCATGTATATTCATGTACATGTTATATAGTCACATTTAGAAGCCAACAATCATTATTTTCTATACACAGCCTAAAAAATCATGTGATTCTTATCATCATCTATCCACTTTCCAATTAAGTAGCTGTAGCACCAGTGCAATATTTACAGTGCCAACAATCACAATACATATACCCACATGGTGCTTGATTGCAAAATATAACAAACAAAATATAACTTGATGTACCAGACACCAGAATATGAAATCCCAAAACCAGTAAGCCTATTCCATCATAGTAGCAAAGAAGTTAATAAGCCACAACAGCACAGAGAGGCACAGCATACTTTAGCCTTCCCACAAACCAACACAAGCCTAGGTATAAGAGCAGGTGGCAAAACAACAACTTTTACTGATTAGCCTGACTGACTCCTTGCCTGATCATCCTCTCTCTCTCTGAGTCTAGCTAGCTCTGACTCCCAGCTTCCTCTTGGCTCTGCTCCACCGTTAAGCAAACTCCTCCCACCAGAGGTTCCATGTGATCACATTCAGCTTGTTAGGGGGCAGAGTATATTTGCAAACAGGGAAGTCTTCAAATTCCCTTAGGCCTATCAAGGGGCAGGTAAGATCTTCAAATTCCCATTACCATTATAGTAGCTACCACCATTACAGAAACAAAATGTAGCCTGCATGGGACTGAGAAAGAGTTTTTATTTTTATTTACATCATGGTTTACCTTGACCAGACAATTTGTCATCAAGTGGGCAGTGTACTAGTGATGAGCTTTTCTGTACTTAGCCAGGCTGGTCCTCAGAAATAAGACAAGCTTTGTTGTAGGGATTGTACTTGAAGACTTTCCTAGAACAGCAGAGACTGCCACTGTCTTCTGCTACAATGACATAGCCTTTGGGAACCAGATTTCACTCCTGTGACATAATGAGGCATCAGGGTAGGACCTTGTACAGAAGTGTCCATCTCACTTTTAGAGACACTGAAGCTAAAATCCTTCTCAGCTGATGTTCTATTGAATATGGTATCAGGAGAAAAAGCCAGAAGCAGCAAGCTGGCAAGGCAATATATTGATTTGTTATGTTTGTTTTTATGCAGCCAAGTAATTTAAGCTGAAGTATCTAACACCTACATAACTTGATGCACCAGAGCCACAATATGTTTACTTGATGCTGCTGATGTTTTTACAGAAAAAAAATGTTTTTAATTATTTGGGTTCATCCATACGTGTCATCCATATTAGCAATCAGAAAGTCAGAGTGGGCTAATTAAATGCACCCCTTGTAAGATAGCTTGGATTCCCGCCAGTGGCTGTGATACAGGCCTTGAGAACATTTTTACAAGTCTCTGCACAGCTCTCACTTGTAAACAGACATAGCCTTTTTTCTTTGTTCAGTCTTTATATCCATCATTTCATACCTCAAATCCAAAAGTTTTATGGTAAGTGCATTTAATTTATTTTTCTACTCACTGGCCCTGTGATCCAATGGAATGACTTCCAATTTGGTATTCTATCATTGATATTTTATCCAGATTAACTCATCTCGAAGTTGCTTTTTTCAAAAATTATTCCTCTGCATTTAGACAATAAACAGGAAATCACAAGGAATCATTAAAAGCAAATGAGAAGTTATACCTTATATCAAAATGCTCAGAAATATGCAATTATCATTAAGAATAGTAATTTTTTAAAGAATAAGAAATGATGGTCTGCAACAGATCCAATAGTCTTTGTATTATATACCGCAAGTGAAAGTTCTAAGGATCATATACATCCATGTATACAAAATGCTCTGGGAAGTTTAAAACACTATTTCAATTAACATGAATTGAATAAGCATACAAACTATCTACTCTGTGTCTAACATTGTGCTGTACAAGTGCTAAGGATCTATACAGCTTTATCTATTTCTATATCTATGACATTTCTATAGATATATGCACATGAATTTACATATGTTCATATGTGTATTCTTGTATATATCTGGGTATGCACATTTATTTATATGTGTGCATATAGATATGTGTGTACACACACAAAAACATATAATATATATTCTCAAAACAGTGAGAGTTAGATGAATTGGAAGAGAGTTGGAAGTGGTTGAAGGGGGAAGAGAAGAAAATCCTATACCTTGAATGAGAACATTAATTGTTCTCCCTTCCTCAATAATGACAAGAATCTAGGAAACAGTTCTTGGCTTTGGAGATGTGCTATCATGAAAGCTACAAGTTCACAGCTAGCAAATATTTGGGCCCTCATTTTTTCTCATGTGGTAGCTTCTCTTACCTGTCAATAACAAATTAGGAGTGTTGAATGATCTAGTGTTCAAAATCATAAGTATTATACTAACAAAGCTTGTTAGGTTTGATACTGGTTGATAACAGTCAAAGGAATTTTCTGGAAGTATAAGACCAGACTTAACATGTAAAGTGTATCATGAAGAAAGTACTTTGTAAACTTAAAAAAAATAATAATCATATGAGCAATTTTATTAAAAAAGCTTTTGCTAGAGTAGAAACAGCTCATCAAAGCCACTCTGACCCCAGATTCCCCCCAAACTATGTAAAAGGGGACTCTGAACAACTTCTGGAGCCCCAGCACCCACAGAGACACAGAGAATCTAACCTCCCGCTGAGGACAGCCCAGCAGCCCTGTAGGAAGGACCAGCGCAGCGGTCTGGGAGCCAGCAGCGCGCAACAAGCAGAGCGCAGGAAGCAGAGCCAAGGAGAGTCTAGGTCCATGTGAGCCAAGGTTTTAGCCCCAGGGTGGCAGGGCCAGCAGCCTGCTGGAGGAACCCCAGAACACCAGGAGCTGTGGTGACTCCGGAATTATCAACATAGACATGCCTAGGACAAAGTAAGAGGTTAGTGTCCTATGGACTTCGGGACCTGTATTTGGGGGAATGCTTCGGCTCCCTCCCCTGGGGGCTAGAAGCCACTGAGGAGACACACCATTTTATAGTTTTCAGAGGCAGCTCCAGCTCCTGGCCTGCAAATTGTAGGGAGATCCAGTGATCAGTCTTGGGGGGGGGGGGTAATTGCTCTTGCTTTAACCTCCCTGGATAGGGATTGTGATCTAGGGTGGAAGTCGTGGGTGGGTTTACAGCTTGCCAGAAACGGAAGTTGCCCCCCACACGTTCGGGACAAAATTCCTCTATCTGGCCTTAAAGCCATAGTGTGGCAACAAGCCCAAAAGTCAGGTAACCAAGTGGCAACATGCCAAGGCAAAGGAAACAGAAAAATGCAACCCTAGACTCCTATTTTGGGGGCATAGAGCGGGAAAAGGACTGTGAGGTCAGAAGTCCTGCTCCAAAAGCCCCAGGGGAAAACATGAGCGGGTTGCAGGCCATAGAGGACCTTAAGAAGGACTTTAAAAATCAAATAAGAGAAGTGGAGGAAAAATTGGAAAGAGAAATGAGAAGGATGCTGGAAAGGTATGAAATGAGGGTCAACAGCCTGACTGAGGAAAACAACACCTTAAAAAATAGACTAACTCAAATGGCAAAGGAGGCCCAAAAGGGCAATGAGGAGAAGAATGCCTTAAAAAGTCGAATTTGCCAGATGGAAAAAGAATCTCAAAAGTTCACTGAGGAGATTCATTCCTTCAGAGTTAGACTGGAGCAAATGGAAGCTAATGACTTTATGAGAAATCAAGATGCTGTTAAGCAGATCCAAACAAATGAAAGATTAGAAGGCAATGTGAAATATCTCATGGGAAAAACCACTGACCTGGAAAATAGATCCAGGAGAGACAATTTAAAAATTATTGGACTACCTGAAAGCCATGATCAAAGAAAGAACCTAGAAATCACCCTTCAAGAAATTCTCAAGGAAAACTGCCCTGATGTTTTAAATCCAGAGGGCAAAATAGAGGTTGAAAGAATCCACAGATCACCTCCTGAAAAAGATCCCAAAAAGAAAACTCCCAGGAATATTATAGCCAGGTTCCAGAATCCCCAGATCAAGGAGAAAATACTACAAGCAGCCAGGAAGAAACAATTTCAATATTGTGGAAACACAATCAGAATAGCCCAGGACCTGGCAGCTTCTACACTGAGGGATCAAAGGGCATGGAATATGATATTCCAGAGGGCAAAAGAACTTAGAATGAACCCAAGGGTCACCTACCCAGCAAAACTGAGTATTTTGTTTCAGGGGAAAATATGGTCATTCAGTGGAATAGAGGACTTTCAAGCATTCTTTTTTTTTTTTAAAGCAATTGGGGTTAAGTAACTTGCTCAAGGTTACACGGCTAGTCATTTGATTTATGAGTGGGTGCTCATTTTCTGAGGCCGGATCTGATCTCGGGTCATCCAAACTCCGAGGCCGGCGCCCTTACTCACTGCGCCACCTAGCCGCCCCTTTAGGGCAATTGGGGTTAAGTAACTTGCCCAAGGTTACACGGCTAGGTTTTTGTTTGTATGGATTAAGTGTCGGAGGCCAGCTCCGAACTCAGGTCCTTCTGATTCCAGGGCCGGCGCTCTATTCACTGCGCCACCTAGCCGCCCTGGACTTTCAAGCATTCTTGAGGAAAAAACCAGAACTGAATAGAAAATTTGACATCCAGACACAAGAAGCAAGAGATGCCTGAGAAGGTAACCAGGGGAAAGAAATGAAAAGGAACTTATCAAAGTTGAACTATTTACATTCCTATATGGAAAAACAATAACTGTGACTGATGAAATCATTCTCAATATGAAAATAATGGAAGAAGGGTGTGTGGTCATATGAATACATATGTGAATGTGTGTGTATATGGATAAAGGGCATAGGTTGAATTTGTTGGGAAGGGAGAATACTCAAGGGATGAAATTATGAGGTGAGAGATGAAAGTGGCAAGAGGAGACGGGGAAAGACAGGGTAGGGTAAACTATTTCATGTAGAAGAAGCAAGGGGAAGTGGTTGAAAGGGAGGGGGAGAATAGGAAGGGAAAAAAAAAGGCAAATCCACATTCTCATTGAATTTGGTTCAGGGAGAGAATGACATACATACTAAATGGGATATCTCAACCTGCAGAAGAATAGGGGGAAGGGGGATGAGAGGAGGGATGATGGATGGGAGGGCATCCTTGGGGGGAGGGGAGGTTGGAAGTACCCACTATAGAAGAGGGACAGGATCATGTAGGGAATGGACCGGGTGGGGGGTGGCATGAGTGGGAGGGAATTATAAGCAGCCTTGTACAATATATCTACTATGATAATGTTTTGCATAGCTAGACATGTACAACATATACTGAATTACTTATCGTCCCAGAGGGAATGGGTGACAAGGGAGGAAGGAAATGGATCGGAAATTTGAGGTCTTAAGATTAAATGTTTCAAACATATATAAATACAATTATTAATACTCTTTTGCTTATAATTGGGAGATAAGATGGGCAGGCATTGGGACACAAAGATTCACCTTCCTCTAATGGAAAAGTCGAAGGGGGTATGGGAGAAGGTATGGGAGAGAGCAGATTGGAGGAAGCAATATCTTGTGGGACTGCTATTCTGGGAGGTTGGGTAGGGGAATAACTGGGGGAAAATGATTGTAACTCAAAATCTGGTGGAAATGAATGATGTAAAACAGAAGTTAATAAAGCATTTGTTTAAAAAAAAAGCTTTTGCTAATCTACTTTGCTCCTATGTAATCTATGTATATGTATATGCATATGTAAGGCTTTATTAAAATTTTTATGCTTAGTTACAAATATAATACTACCTTAGAAGCCTAGCTGAATTGGCATTGTCTTTTATGTACAAAATGAAAATGGGAAGTAGAGCTATTAGATCTAGAATTAGGGTAATATCTTTTAGGGTGACACTCAAGGGATAAATCATCCTAGCTTTCTTTACAGCTACTTGGACTTTGCAAAACTTAAAGTAAAAATTTGCTTTGAAATATATGACTTAAATGTGAACAGAGTTATATTTTTAAAACTGATTCAGAACACTAGAAGAAAATAGCATTAGGTTCAATATAGTCAACATGAGATGACAGGAGCAAGCAAAGCATTTTAAAATAATGTTTTATTACAGAGCATCTGTCTAGAGGTACTGCTACATCTGGCAAAGCCAATTTCCAATAATGGGCCTAGCTATAGACCCTGAAGCACTGCAGATTCGACAACCTTCCAGACTGTGCAACTGGCAAAGAATGAGGAATACTACAGAAAAGGGAAAAATGGAATTCTGGAGTCAATAATCCTATATTTTCTATTATCTTATCATTATAATATTATCTTATTATTATCAAAGACTGTATGATTAAAAGACTAAGTGAATGCTATGAATTATATTTTTAATATACATATTTATCACATACATGTAAGTGTGTCATAGGGCATAGAGAAAGACAGCTGACCTCTGGTGACCTTTTCTAGTCTTTCCTCTTACACACACTGGTTGATCCTGGGCAAGTCACTTAACTCCACGTTGCACAAGCAGCATGTGTCAGAATAAATTGCAGAGCAGTTGCTAACCACAATTAGAAGAGGGAATTTCCCCAAAAAGTTTTCTGAGTTGTTAAATCACAGATCTGAAAATAGGTTGGTTAGGGGTGTGTGTTTATGTGTGTGTGTGTGTGTGTGCATACACGCACACGTGTGTGTGTATGTGTATATGTGAGTGCACAAGAGAAAAAGAGAGTGTGTGTGTGTGAGAGAGAGAGAGAGAGAGAAGATAGAGAGAGAGAGAGAGAGAGAGAGAGAGAGAAAGAGAGAGAGAGAGAGAGAGAAAGAGAGAGAGAGATGGGAAAGAGATGATAAATCTTCACAATAATCTTTCAAAACAGGATCATATTATTTTGTTTGTTTTACAAATGAAGAATTTGGGGTACAAAGAAGAATAAATTATATGTTTAAGGGAAGAATTCCTAAAAATAAGAGTTATCCAGAAGTGGGATGAGCTATCTCTGAAGGGAGTAGATTTCTTCTGTCTCAAGCAAAGGCTGACTCAGGTGGAAATAATTGCTAATAAAATTTGTACTAGATGGTTTCCAGATATGCCTTGTAATTTAGGGTCATACAATCAAATTATGGTTATAAAGATATGGAAAATTCAGTCATTTGCTTTGGGTCTAGCATGTGTGTAGGGTGTAGGGTGGAATATGCTGTTTTTGTAGTGATAACTTGGAAGTCCCCCAAGAAGGCACCTAATGAATAAAGAAGGAAATTGCCAGCTAGTGCTAAATGGAGATCTAAGGATCATATCCATACTTAGCCTGATATGTGCCCCACTCCTGCCTTCTCATCATTGCCATCACCATTACTAATAATAAACATTATATAATATTTAAAGGATTATCAAGTACTTTAATAAAAATAACCTTATTTCTTAGTATTGCCAATATTATCATACTCTCCTTGAGGACATGGAGAAGTTAGCTAAGAAAAGTTAAATTACTTGTGCAGGTTAATATGACTAGAAAGCAAAAAAGTCAAGGTTGAAACCCAGGTCCCTCCTATGCCCAGTACACTCTTTCTATAACATGATGTTGCCTCTCTTCAAAGGCCAAGAAGATAAGACTGGTTTTCCCTCTTTCCACACATAATTTAAGATACACATCATCTTTTAGAGACTTCTTTACCCTTTTCAAAGCTGATATAAATATTGAGACTGCTGGTAGTATACAGAATGATTTTTTAGCTGGCCACAGACTTGATATGCTTATCTGATATGACTAGGGAGTCAGTGTTGAGCAAGTCATTTAGATAATGGAATATATATATATATATATATAAATATATGGTAAAGGACAATTTTGACATGGTTGGATTTTGTGATAGCAATGGTAATGTGTGTGTTTATAGCTATGCTGACATTACGCTAACTCAGAAAAATTAACCTTAACCAGATGAAGCCAAATTGAAATTATTTCCTTACTTTTAGGTAGTTCTCTGTAAGTTAAATGTTGGATTTTCTTCCATTCATATATTTTATTGATCTCTTTTGTTGTATTTCTAAGAATGTATATTATATAAGAAAATATGTAAAAGCAGTACCTTAAAGAACCTACTATTTTAATGACTATTTAAAATATTGCAGACAAACTGGTAGGAAAGTCAAGTGTTTCAAAGATCATTCAAATCCACAATTAAACAGGATGACTAGCAATGAAATACAAAGATAATACTCAAACATGAAAAACAATGTTAAAAACTGACAAACTATTCCTGCAAGACAGTCTAATACATAAAACTAGACAGAAAACAGACAAAGGCATTCAAAAGGAACTGACAGTGAAAGGGTTATTATAAATTCTTCTACTGTGTGGTGTAGACATCTTTAAACTGGAAGAATAGTGAGAAAACCAATAAGACACAGCTACTAACAGTTTCTATGAATAAAGAAAATGTTATGAGTAATATAATACCCAGACTGGAGTAGTTAAGATTGAAAATGTATAATTTTTGCTGATGAAATTCAATTTTTCTTCAAGACTAAACCATTTCCAGAAAAAATCCAGGTGATTCTATAATGTTTGTGTGCCTCAGTCAAAGTGTAAATCATCTACTTAAAAAAAGTTTAGGAAATTTTACTCCCAGTTCACCTAGAAAAAAATTTCTATTTGGACACAATAATGAATGCTAGCAAATATATATAGTGAAACACAGAATCATTCAGAAATCATAGAAATTATCAAATGGTGATGGAACACCATAAAATAATCATGTAATATATCTAATGAAAGTTTTGAAAGTTATATAAGAGATGGAGAAAAATATATTTTAATGACCAGGAAATTATCTGATTTAAACTCCATTAAATACTATTCATTATAATGACTTGGATTAAATACAATCACTTGGAAAAATAAGTGTTCATCAAAAGTACACACATGATATTATGATAGTATTTTACTATGATAAAATTATGGCTTTATAAAAGAATATCTTCTAAAATCTTATGAACTCAATGCTAACTTATATAAAATATATGGTTTCAGTCAAAAAGAGACATAAAAATATTGCACCTTAAATATTTTCTTTAAGATGTCAAAAATTATGAGATTGATTGCATGTCAGTACATATAATCCCTTTAATTTGACCCAATTGATAATGCACACAGCTGTATTTTAGATTTCACTGAATTGAAAATTTGACTTTCAAATACAAAACTCAAAAGAAGCATAAAAAAGTAAACTGGAAAGAGAAATCATAAGGGATTCAATAAGGTTAAACTGTTAACATCCATACATGTGGGGGCGACTAGGTGGCACAGGGAGTAAGAGTGCCAGCCTCAGAGTTGGGATGACCCAAGATTGAATCCGGCCTCAGAAAATGAGCACCTACACATAAATAATGACTAGTCATGTAACCTTGAGCAACTTACTTAACCCTAATTGCTTTAAAAAAATATCCATACATGTGAAGATGATACTTGTAATTTATAAGAATTGTCTCATTTTTAAGGGAGTTAGAAGGAATACACATAGAGAGAAGGAATGGGTATGAGTTGAATTTGATGGGATCATTATCTTAAAGATTAAATTAAGGGATGGGAAAGAGGAACACAGTGGGAGGATGGAGAGGTAAAATGGTGGTAAATTATATGACATAAAAAAGACATAAAAGGACTTTTCCAGTGGAGAGGAAGATAGGGGAAGTAAGGGGTGGGGAGAACATGTGAACCTCACTCCCACTAGAATTAGCTTAAAGAGGGAATAACACTCAGTTGGGTATAGAAACCTGTCCTGCCATACAGGAGAGAAATCATTATTTATAATTCGGTAAGACTAATGAGTCTTTGAGACATCAAAAAACAAAACAAAGATAAAATATTAAAAAGAAAATGTGAAATATGTCATAGGGAAAATGACTGACTTGGAAAACAAGTCAAGAAAAATAATTTAAGATTTAATGGATTACCTAAAAGTCATGATCAAAGAAAGAGCATATTAATTATTTTTCAAGGAATTATAAAAGAAAAACACCCCAAAATCCTAGGAACAGGGTAAAATAAATACTGAAAAAAATCCATTGAACACAAAATAAAAGTTATCAAAAATTGAAAACTTCAAGGAATGTTATAAACAAATTCCAGAGTTCCTAGGTAAAAGAGAAAATACTTCAAGGAGAGAGAAACAAGTCAAACATCATGGAATCACAGTTAGAATTACACAAGATTTAACAGCTACCACTTTAAAGAAGCTGAGGGCTTGAAAAATGATACCAATACTAAAGATATATGTATCAAATGGCATAGCATCCAAATTCTTGAATGGGTCAAATAAAAAGTCATAGAAATAATAAATAATGTCATTAAAGAGAATGACAACAATGAGACAATATACCAAAATGTATGGGAATTAGTCAAAGCTATACTCAGGATAAATTTTCTATATCTAAGAAGATCAATGATTTGGGCATACAACTAAAGGAGAAAAAATTAGAAAAAGAGGAAAATTAACAATCCTCAAATAAGCACCAAAATAGAAATTCTGAAAATCAAAGGAAAGATTAATAAAATTCAAAGTAAAAAAAAAAATCTCATGGAACTAATAAATAAAAGTAGAACCTATTCTTATGAAAAATAAAATAAAATGGATAAACCATTGCTTAATTTGATTAAAAAAGAAAACTAAGCTGGCAGTATCAAAAATGGAAAGGGTTGGGGGGAGGGGCAGAGCCAAGATGGTGGAGTAGAAACATGCCAAGGCAATGGAAACAAATTAAACAGAAAAATGCAACCCTAGACTCCTACTTTGGGGGCAAGGAGGGTTGAAGCATGGAGCAGGAAGAGGACTTTGAGGTCAGCAGTCCTGTTCCAAAGTCCCAGGGGAAAACATGAGTGGGTTGCAGGCCATCGAGGACTTTAAGAAGGACTTTAAAAATCAAATAAAAGAAGTGGAGGAAAAATTGGAAAGAGAAATGAAAAGGATGCAGGAAAAGTATGAAATGAGGATCAACAGCCTGAATGAGGAAAACAACACCTTAAAAAATAGACTAACTCAAATGGCAAAGGAGGTCCAAAAGGGCAATGAGGAGAAGAATGCCTTAAAAAGTCGAATTTGCCAGATGGAAAAAGAATCTCAAAAGTTCACTGAGGAGATCCATTCCTTCAGAGTTAGTCTGGAGCAAATGGAAGCTAATGACTTTATGAGAAATCAAGATGCTGTTAAGCAGATCCAAACAAATGAAAGATTAGAAGGCAATGTGGAATATCTCATGGGAAAAACCACTGACCTGGAAAATAGATCCAGGAGAGACAATTTAAAAATTATTGAACTCCCCAAAAACCATGATCAAAGAAAGAACCTAGAAATCACCCTTCAAGAAATTCTCAAGGAAAACTGCCCTGATGTTTTAGATCCAGAGGGCAAAATAGAGGTTGAAAGAATACACCAGTCACCTCCTGAAAAAGATCCCCAAAAGAAAACTCCCAGGAATATTATAGCCAGGTTCCAGAATCCCCAGATCAAGGAGAAAATGCTACAAGCAGCCAGGAAGAAACAATTTCAATATTGTGGAAACACAATCAGAATAGCACAGGACCTGGCAGCTTCTACACTGAGGCATCAAAGGGCATGGAATATGACATTCCAGAGGGCAAAAGAACTGGGACTGAACCCAAGGGTCCCCTACCCAGCAAAACTGAGTATTTTGTTTCAGGGGAAAATACGGTCATTCAGTGGAATAGAGGACTTTCAAGCATTCTTGAGGAAAAAAACAGAATTGAATAGAAAATTTGACATCCAGACACAAGAATGAAGAGATGCCTGAGAAGGTAATCAGGGAAAAGAAATCAAAAGGAACTTATCAAATTTGAACTATTTACATTCCTATATGGAAAAACAATAACAGTGACTGATGATATCTTTCTCACTATGGAAATAATGGAAGAAGGGTGTATGGTCATGTGAATACATATGTGAATGTGTGTCTATATGTTTACAGTTATATATGGATAGACGGCATATGTTCAATTTGTTGGGAAGGGAGGATACTCAAGGGGTGAAGTTGTGAGGTGAGAGAGAAAAGTGGCAGGAGGAGATGGGGAGAGACAGGTGGGGTAAACTATCTCATGTAGTGGAAGCAGGGGGAAGTGATTACAGGGGAGGGGAAAAATAGGAAGGCAAAAAGATGAAACCACATTCTCATTGAATTTGGTTCAGGGAGAGAATGACATACATACTAGGTGGGACATCTCAACCTATAGCAGAATGGGAGGAAGGGGGATGAGAGGGGGGATGATGGATAGGTGGGCATCCTTGGGGGAGGGGGGTTGGAGGTACCCGCTATTGAAGAGGGACAGGATCAAGTAGGGAATGGACCAGGTGGGGGGTGGGATGAGGGGGAGGGAATTATAAGCAGCCTTGTACAATATATCTACTGTGATAATGTTCTGCATAGCTAGACATACACAACATATACTGAATTACTTATCGCCCCAGAGGGAATGGGTGACAAGGGAGGAAGGAAATGGATCTGAAATTCAAAGTCTTAAGATTAAATGTTTCAAATATATATAAATGCTATTATTAATCCTCTTTTGCTTGTAATTGGGAGATAAGATGTGCAGGCATTGGGACACAAAGAGTCACCTTCCTCTAATGGAGAGGTTGAAGGGGGTGTGGGAGAGGATATGGGAAAGAGCAAATTGGATGTCTTATGGGACTGCTGTTCTGGGAGTGTGGGTAGGGGAAAAACGGGGGGGGGAAATAATTGTAACTCAAAATCTGGCGGAAATGAATGCTGTAAAACAGAAGTTAATAAAGCATTTGTTTAAACAGAAAAAATGGAAAGGGTGAATGCACCAACAGTAAACATGACATTAAAGCCATCATTAGAAAGTATTTTGTCTAATTATATGCCAGTAAAACTGACAATCTAAATTTAATGATAAATGTTTACAAAAATATACACTCTCCAGACTAACAGATGAGGAAATAAAATTTATTTAAATAACTCTCTTAGAAAAAAAAAAGTAATCGGACAAACCATCAATGAGTTATCTAAGAGGAAATTTCAGGATCCAATGGATTTATAAGTGAATTCTACCCAACATATAAGGGAAAAAAATAATCTAAATGCTGTAGAAGCTGTTTGGAAAAAATAAAGGAGTCCAGCTAAATGGCTTTTATGACACAAATAACAATTTTGATACTCAAACCAGGAAGAGCAAAAACAGAGAAAAGAAACTATAGACCAATATCTTTAATAAATATTATTAGCAAGGAGATTATAGCTATTTATCACCTAGATCATTACACTAGGACCAGATAGAATCTGTACTAGGAATGCAGTGCTGGTTCATCATTCTTAGCTTCTGTCTGCCCATTTGTAAAACTAGGATAAAAATACTTATGTTACCTACCTTGCAGGATTATTTTGAGCAAAGTGCTTTATAAACATTAAAGAGTTAGGTGGAAGAATTTTTTTTTTATTTCTATTCTCCATTATTTCACAGGGAAACACTACCATAGGATGAATAATGTACTTTACATTTACTTTCTTCCTATCCCTAAAAGTGTTTTCAGTAATTCCTCCTCTTCTTTCTTTTCTTAACAGCATTTTAATGATCTCTTGCTTGATCTTTGATGATCTCGTTTGCTACTGCAAAGGATAAATGAATTGATGAATGAAAATAATTTATTAAAGCCTCAACTTGTGGCAAGCACTATTCTACAATGTTTCATCAAAAATTCTGGCATATATTATTCAAAGAATGAATTCAAAAGTCTCTGTCTCTGTGTCTCTCTTCTTTTTCTCTTAGCAAATTGATTTTGTTATGACACATAAATACCTGTGTATATATAAAAATTGACTGCTACTTTGCATATTGCCTCCCATAAATGGGTGCTTAATAAATGCTTATCTGACTGATTGAGCGCTACTCTTCCACATAACTACCTATTAAGATAGATTCCAAATTTATCATGACTTGAAAACCAATAATTTGTGTGTACTCCTCTTCCATTTTACTCAATATTACCAGTGATCAAACTTTTTATTGGAAATATGACAGAATCCTTTGAACATTGTTTACATGAAAGGTAGTGTGGTACAGAGGAAATATGTCAGATTAGAACCAAGGAAGACAACCTGAGTCTGAAAGAAAAAGAAAATAATAATAATGATAATAATGGCCGAATATTAATTGCAAATGCTACTTCTAAAATGATATCTAAACAATATATTGAATTCATTAAATATTCACAAATATAATACTCAGTCCTTAATGAATAGAGGTTCAAAATATTTAAAGGCAACTTTCAAAGAGGAAAGATAAATTGTTGATAATCACATACTGTGCTAATAACAAAAGACACAATTAAATTAAAATAATTAAAACAAGTTTAAGGTAAAAACATAAATTCCATCGATTTGGCAGAAATAATTAAATATGAAAAATAATGAATGATATTTTGAATATACAGGTACATTCATTCATTGCTGGTGGGGTTACAAACTTATAGGATTTCATTTTGAGGTAAATTACAGAGTATGTAGTAAAAAAGTATCATCCAAATTTCATTTTGACCCAAAAACTGTTCTGTTGAGATATGCTTTGAAAATATTACTAAAATTAAAATAAAGTTTACTCATTCAAAAATTTTATAGTAGCACTATTTCTTCAGAAGGAAAAAAAATAAGGAAAACTAAATGTCCAATAATAGTAGGATGGTTACATAAAATGTGAACTTATGTGATATAATATTATAATGCAGTTAAAGGCAAGAATAAGGAGTACCAAAAAGGGCAGAAATATCCTAATAAATAATAAAATATTTTAAGGGCATAGATATGAAAAAAAATTGCTTACTGACCATATACATGGAAAAGTCAATGAGACTAAATAGATGAATAAAAAATATATTTATATTGACTGAAAGTGATGATATTTTATGCATTAAAATTAAATTTTTAAAAGTCATCATTATAAAACAAGTTGTATTTATTTTAATCTCTTTTTCCTTTGATTCATAAGTTAATTGGTCACATGGTCATGTAACTGACATCAGGTCACAAATTCATCAAAATACTGGATTACTGATGTTCGAAAGCAAGATACATAATAATTTATAATATGTTATATGTAAGTATATTTTAATGTATAACAACTATACATGATACATAATGTAATGTGCATGTTATATATAATGTGTATAATATATAATAAAGGCATAGGATATATAGCTATATAATGTGTTATATATAATTATGAATCTTGCTATCAAAAATGTGTAGATATACACATACATGAAAAATATATGTATAATTATATATATATATAATTTGTATATAATACTATACATGTGGGAACATTAATATATTTATATGTTTGTTTATATTGTATGTGTTATAAACCTACATTTATGCATGTATGCTGCATACAATGGCAATTAGATGACACAGTGGATGGAGTGCTGGACCTGAAATCAGGAAGATGCATCCTGCAACACTACAAGTAAATTAGATTTAAGTGAGGAAGGACTGTGCAGTCACTAGCCTCATTTTCTCCTCATCTGGTTCCAGTGGCAAGATATAAATCATGATGACTGGAAATGGTCATGGATGCAGTAGGAGACCTTGGCTTTTTAAAGTTAAGTTCTTTCCCAGGCCTCAGTTTGACTGAGGCAATGCCCATTCAGTGATTACACCTCCACTTGTACCCCTTTAGTGTAAGGCAAGAAGAAAGAAGGCTGCTAGCACATTGAGTCACCAGTAGTGAACTTCTGGAGAAAGTGGGGAAGAGTCACTCCTCTGAATGAACTAAGCAGCGGATAGCTAACATTTTGTTTCCAGTAGATTTGAATGAATATTTTTCAGGAGATGGGCACAAAAATGTATATATAAAGGATTATGGTACTTGAATTTGCAGATATCAGTTGAATATAGTTTTTGTCAATGCTGTTTTTCAAATACAATAGAGTTACTTTTGTTAAAATAGCACTCTCTGAGATACACATCCCAAGTCCCATTAGGAGGTGGGAGTAATAAAATGGAAAAAATAACTTTTCTTTTATTTAGTTGGAAAATAATTCACAGGTACATTTAAAATAGAACTAAATATTCCATAGGCTCAATTCTGATGATAAAGTAGAGTTTTATTTTAATTAAACAAGCATGAATGTATTTAGGTTTTTTTTTTCCTACACTCTATGCAGTACAGAACAAATATACTAAATATAGTTCCAAGCAGATAAGAGGGTGAAGATTATCACAGTAAAGGAACAAAACAGCATTTCCTATTTCGGAAAACCCTCTTAATGGTTCCTGTTTACAAACTTTCTGGCATGGTAACATGTGTTTTAATGTCCTACTTATATCTACTAAATTTTTTATGAACTTTTAAATATGATTGCCCTAAAAAAATCAGTCACTTAAATTGAGATATTAAAAAAGCATCCAGAGGTCCTTGGAGAGTTCAAGTCAACTTTCCAAGATGAACTATATTCCAGGGCACTGAAAAATTCTCAGATATGATTATTGTCATTGACAGTCTTAATCCAAGTTCAATATTCTATACATTAGTGTCAATAGAGTTGGAGAAGAGCAATTTTTTTTTGAAATGGTAGTTAAGAAAATCTGCATAGACTAGTTAGCTTGGCTTTGAATCCTGTCAAAATTCTGTCAATTATTATTAAAAGGAAGTTGAGTAAACATCTACAAAATAAAGAGATGATCAAAAAGAGCATGGCTTGGGGAGGCTAGGTGGCGCAGTGAGTAAGAGCACCTGCCTCGGAGTTGGGATGACCCGGGCTCGAAACCGGCCTCAGAAAATGAGCACCCATACATAAATAATGACTAGCCATGTAACCTTGAGCAAGTTACTTAACCCCAATTGCTAAAAAAAAAAAAAAAAGAGCATGGCTTTATGAAGAACAGGTCATGACTGGCTTTCTGTATTTCCTTCTTTGGCCTGGCTACCAGAATGGTAGGTCAAGGGAATACTGCATAAAGAATTTACCTAGATGTTATCTTAGTATATGACAAAGTCTTTCATTATATTTTTGTGAGAACAGGTAAATCATATATGTTAGCAATCATACAGTTAGGAGAATTCAGAACTGGTTAAATGGCCAGAAGTAATACCACCATTCATGGCTCAATGTCATTTTTATGTCTATGTGGAAGAATGTCTTCAGTAGAGTGCTCTAGATAATCCATGTGCTCTTTTACATTATTGTTGATGTAAAATTGACAATTTTTGTATGTAAATGTGTATTGTCAATGTAAAACTGACAATGCCGGGGACCAAGGAATGGATGGCATTCTTCTTAAGTTTTCAGATGCCTAATCTATGAGAGAGAGCCAAGGTTAGTCAAATCAAATAACAAGAAGAACAAAAACAAAACTTAAGGGAACTTAGTGTAAAGCTTTATGTGTGTGATATGGAGTATTCCTTATTGATGAGATAGATAGTAAACCAAAACAAGTGTGATTAATCACCTATTCTGTACCATGCACTGTGCTAAGCACTAGAGAGTACAAAGAAAGGTAAAAGGTAGTGCTTGAGGTTCTCAAGGAGCTCACAGTCTAATAGTAGAAACAACATCCAAACAGCTGTGAACAAATGGAATATATACATAGGGAATTGAAAAAAATTTCAGAGGAAAGATACTAAGATTAAGGAATGGGAATGACTTCTCATAGTAGGTGGAACATAAGCTATGATTTGAAAGAATCCAGAGGATGTTAGAGGTAAAAATGAGGAGATTTCTAGGCATGGGGAACTGCTAATGAAAATGCTCTGAATCAAGAGATGGAAGGTGGTATGGGAAGTGGAACTCCAGGTAGGAGTGGGGTGGGGTGTAAGGTATAAAAAGCCAGGAAAGGGATAATTGGATCAAAATAAATGGCTTTAAGGAATAGTGGGCAAATCACTAAAAGAGGCATCAGGAGATTTAGTTTCTGGTTTTGATTCTGTCATTAACTTTCTCTGTGACCTTGGGAAAACAAACAAACAAACAAAAAACACTTAACTTATGGGTGGGACTTTGTGATCTCTCAGTTCCTTCCAGTCTTTAAAATCATAAGATGCTGAAGATGTTGTATGTAGTTTATCTCTGTTAAGTTTGAATCTAGAAGATTGTTTTGGCAATCTAGTATTATATAATTTATGATTATCAGAATGAGGTACCTTTTTAGAACTCAATAACATAAAACAAACATCACAGAAATATCAACTTCCCATAATATTTTCATTTTTAGAATATTTTATCTATTATATTGTCCTGAAGTGCACTGTTTCTATAACTATTATGTTGTCATGGTTCATGAAATATTTTTCCTGGTTAGATGTGCACATATCTCTAAAAAATTTACATCAACTTAATTTATATGTTTTTCTTAATCTTACTTGTATGATTATAGAATCATTGGAACATAAATTTACAACAAGAATGTACCTTAGAGACTTTCAAATTCAACCTGTTCTCATTACAGAGAAGGAGGAAGAGAAAGAGAAACTGTATTGGATTTTCAGATTTGCAAAGCACTTTACATATGTTATCTCATTGGATCATAATAAGAACTTTGTGAAGTAAGTTATATTTTTATCCCCATTTTACAATTTAGGAAACTGAGTCTAAGAAAAATTAAGTGACTTGTCCAAGTATAACTAGTAAATACCTGAAGAAGAATTTAATCCCAGGTCTTCCGAACAAGAAATACAATTCCATATCTACTACCAAAGAGTAGAAGTCCAATTTCATATCCATTATCAAGGAAAATCAACTGTTCAGCAACTTGCCAGTTGAGAAGAGTTGTCTAGGGTATTGAAAGCCTAAGCCTCTTGTCAAAATTTACACATCTAGTAGGTCTCCAAGGTGCCATCAGAGCCTATCAAGCCACCCATCAGAGACAACTCTCTATAATGCCACACTTCTGTTTGTAATTTGAATTTTTGTTTCTGTGTTCTAGGTAATGCAGCATTGAATACCTTCTTCCCCCTACCTAAAGAAGAAATATATTACATTTCATGCCTTAGCCAAGGTTTTCCAGTGTCATTTGGTTCTTTAGACTTTCTGCAAATGGATCTAGCACCCACTGATAGTTTTCTCCAGAGTGTGTATGGGGGTCCCCTTTACTTCAGTTTCATTTGCCCAGTAACAGTCAGAATTAGCTTTTACATAGGAATATTTACTTTACAGAAGTAAGTAGAAATATACATATTTACTTCTTCAACACTTGGGAGGCATAACTCCCATCCCTACCTCCCATACAACCACATTCTCTGGGGAAGAGGAAGGGATTAGGTTTAGAATTAAACTCAGTTTCAGTAGAGCACAAACCTTAGTTCCAAGTTCAACTGCACCCAAGGGCCCAAGTCTCAGGTACCCTGGATTGTCCAGGCTTCCCGGGAGGACTGACAGGCTACAACAACCCTCAGGTAATACATTGGGTTTACCTGCAAAAGGTAATCCACTGCCTTTACCTGCAAAAGAGAGGGACAACTAAAAAAGAACAAGACACACTCCCTGAGGATAATTCTTGTAGACTTGTGAAAGACTGGATGGTTAGGGGTACCTCCCCTCAGGTATGATTTTACCATCTGGAAGTGATATTAGAGAGTAAACAAGAAAACAGAGCAATTGGAAAAAGGAACAACTGTCCCAGTCCAGCCAGTTTTAACGATTCAGACTTTTCTGGCTACGCACCCAATCATAGGAGTCTACTCCTACCTATGCGGGAGGAAAAGACAGAATGAAGGGTGCCTCCATGTTTGTCATCTTGGTATGCCCAAGGCAAGCCCCTTACATTAACAGTTGAAAGGGTTTACTATGTTTCTATTATTTTATTTTATTTGTGAAATTAATTTATTTAATTTTAGTTTTCAACATTCATTTCCACAAGACCTTGCTTTCTAAACTTTCTCCCCATCTCTCCCCTCCCCTCCACCTTAAGAGGGTGTGCATTCTGATTATCCCTTCCTTCAGTCCGCCCTCCCTTCTATAATGCCCTCTGCTTATTCCTTTCCCCCTTATTTTCTTGTAGGGCAAGATAGATTTCTCTGCCCCATAGCCTGTATATCTACTTTGCCAATTACATGTAAAAACATTTTTTTTACATTTGTTTTTAAACCTTTGAGTTAAAGATACGCTGCCTTCTTCCCTCCCCACCCACCATCATTGAGAAGACAAGCAATTCAATAGAGATTATACATGTGTAGTTAAACAAAACACTTCCATAATTGTCATGCTGTGAAAGACTAACTATATTTCCCTCCATTCTATCCTGCCCCCCCACCATTTATTCTATTTTCTCCTTTGAACTTGTCCCTTTTCAAAAGTGATTACTTGTGACTATTCTTGTCCCCAATCTGACCTCCCTTCTATCACCCCCCCCTTTATCTCCTTCTCCCCTTACTTTACTGTAGGATAAGGTACCCAATTGAGTGTGTTTATTATTCCTTCTTAAGCCAAATTCAATGAGAGTAAAGTTCACTCATTCCCTCTCACCTCCCCCCCTTCCCCTCCATCATGAAACCTTTTACTTGCCTCTTCTTTGTGAAATAATTTACCCTATTTTATCTCTTCCTTTCTCCTTCTCTCAATAGATTCCTCTCTCACTTTAATTTTACTTTTTAGATATTATCCCTTCATATTCAAATCACCCTGTGCTAACTTATGTATATATGTATGCATGTATGTATATATGTATCTCTATCTATCTACATATCTATCTATCTATCTATCTATCTATCTATCTATCTATCTATCCCTCTACCTATCAGTCTACCCATCTGTGTATGTCCTCCAACTACCCTAATACTGAGAAAAGTCTCATGAGCTACAAATATCAACTTTCCATGTAAGAATGTAAACAGTTATACTTTAATAAGTCCCTTATGATTTCTCCTTCCTGTTTACCTTTTCTTGTTCCTCTTGAATCTTGTATTTGAAAGTCAAATTTTCTATTCAGCTCTGATCTTTTCAGCAAGAATGCTTGAAAGTCCTCCATTTCATTGAATGTTTATTTTTTTTTCCTCAGAAGTATTATACTTAGGTTTGCTGGATAGGTGATACTTGTTTTGTTGGGGATTTTTGGAGAGGGGAAGGCAGGAAAATTGGGGTTAAGTAACTTGCCCAAGGTCATACAGCTAGTAAGTGTTAAGTGTCTTATGTCGGATTTGAACTCAGGTCCTTCTAATTCTAGGGCTGGTGCTCTATTCACTGTATGACCTAGCCACTCCATGATTCTTGGTTTTAGTCCTAGGTCCTCTGATCTGTAATATCATATTCCAAGCTCTTTGATGCCTTAACATCAAAGCTGCTATATCTTCTGTTATCCTGATTGTATTTCTACAATACTTGAATTGTTTCTTTCTGGCTGCTTGCAATATTTTCTCCCTGATTTGGGAACTCTGTAATAAGTTTCATAAGTTAAAATTATCATGTTTTCCATGTAGGAATATGAATAGTGATAAGTTCCTTATGATTTATTTTTCCTGTTTACCTACTCAGGATTCTCTTGTTTCTTGTATCTGAATGTCAAATTTTCTATTCAACTCTGGTTTTTCATCAAGAATGCTTGAAAGTTCTCTATTCCACTGAATGATCATATTTTCCCCTGAAACATGATACTCAGTTTTGCTGGGCAGGTGATCCTTGATTTTCATTCCAGCTCCTTCAAACTCAGGAATATCATATTCCAAGCCTTTCAATCCCTCAGTATAGAAGCTTCCAGATCCTGTGTTATCCTGATTGTCCTTCCACCACATTCAAATTGTTTCTTCTTGGCTGTTTGTAATATTTTCTCCTTGATCTGGGAATTATAGAACCTGGCTATAATATTCCTAGGAGTTTTCTTTTGGGGATGTTTTTCAGGAGGTGATCAGTTGATTCTTTCACCATCTATTTTGCTCTCTGGTTCTAACCATCAGGGCAATTTTCCTTGAGAATTTCTTGAAGGATGATGTTGTTTGGATCTGTTTAATAGTATCATGTTTTCTCATAAAGCCACTAGCTTCCATTTGCTCCAATTTAATTCTGAAGGAATAATTCTCTTCACTGAGCTTTTGAGATTCTCTTTCCAGCTGGCAAATTTGGCTTTTTAAGGCATTCTTCTCCTCATTGACTTTTTGAGCCTCTTTTGCCATCTGAGTTAGTCTATTTTTTAAGGTGTTATTTTATTCAGTCAGGTTGTTGACTCTCATTTCATAATTTTCTTGCATCATTCTCATTTATCTTCCTAATTTTTCCTCCACTTCTCTTATTTGGTTTTCAAAATCCTTTTGAAGCTACTCTATGGCCTGTAACCAGCTCATATTTTTCTTGGAAGATTTTTGTGCAGGAGTTCTGACTTCACTGTCTTCCTCCTGTTCCATGCTTTGATCCTTTTTGTCCCCAAAATAGGAGTCTAATGTTAGATTCCTGTATTTGCTTCACTTGACTCATTTTCTCATGTTGCCACTCAATTACTTGATTTTTGAGCTTTTTGCCACAGTAGGACTCTGCTACCAGACAGGGGAACTTTGTCTCAATTACTGGGGTTTTCTTAGCCGCCAAAGTTGTTAGTTAGGTGTCCTCTCAGAAGCCTTCACACACTCTGGCAAGCTGGTCGCACTCCCCAGGACCTCCACCCTAGACTGCAATCCAGATCCAAGCAGGTTAAAGCAAGAGCAATTTCCCCGCAGACTGGTCTCTTGGTCCACCTACAATCTGCAAGCCAGGAGATGAAGCTGTCAAGTGGTGGCAGCTGACAGCCGCAGCACCTCAGCAGCTTCTCCCTCCAGGGGATAAAGGCTGGATCTCACTCCTGAAATGCTGGATCCCAAAGTCCACACTGCCCTGACCTCTCACTTTGTCCTTAGCATCTATGGTTTCAAAATTCTGGAAACCACCACAGCTGCAGGTGATCTGAATTCCCTCCAGCCTGTGGCTAGTTGTGGCCACCCTGAGGCTAAAACCTCTGGCTCCCAGGGGACTGGGCTCAGTTCCCAGAGCCCTTTGTTTGTCTCTCCCTGATGGCCTGCCGGGCTGCCCACAGTGGGAGGTTAGCTTCTCTGTGTCATTTTGTGGGTTCTGTAGCTCCAAAGTTTGGTCAGAGTCACCTTTTACATGAATCAGAGGTGGTGGAAGCCAGAGCCCCACAGAGGTCCTGTGTCTACTCTGCCATCTTGACTCTGTCCCCTCCTCCCACCAGTGGTTTCTTTTGATTTCTATTTTGCTCTCTGGCTCTAGAATATCAGGGCAGTTTTCCTTGATAATTTCTTGAAACATGATGTTTAGGTTGTTTTAATCATGACTTCCATGTAGTTCAATAATTTTAAAATTATCTCTCCTGGATCTATTTTCCAAGTCAGAGGTTTTTCCAGTGAGATATTTCACATTTTTCTATTCTTTTTCCTTCTTTTGGTTCTGTTTTATAATTTCATGATTTCTCATAAAGTCATTAGCTTCTATTTGCTCCATTCTAATTTTGAAGGAATTATTTCCTTCAGTGAGCTTTTGGAACTCTCTTCCATTTGGTCAGTTCTGTTTTTTAAGGCTTTCTTTTCCTTATTGACTTTTCATACCTCTTTTGCTATTTGAGTTTATTTTTTTAAGATGATATTTTCTTCAGTAATTTTTGGGGTCTCCTTTAACAAGCTATTGACCCGTTTTTCATTATTTTCTTGCATCACTATCATTTCTCTTCCCAATTTTTCCTCTACTTCCTTACTTGATTTTCAGAATTATTTTTTGAGCTTTTCCATGGCCTGAAACCAATTCATATTTTTTGTTGGAGGCTTTTGATGTAGTAGCTTTGACTTTGTTGTCTTCTTCTGGTTGTATGTGTTGATCTTCTTTGTCACCAAAGTAAGATTCTATAGTCTTTTTTTTTCTGCTGTTTACTTATCTTCCCAGCCAAATATTTGAATTTCTAACTCCCTGTCAAGGCAGGAATCTGCTTCCAGTGTGGGTGGGGGTGGGGTAGGGTTAGGAATAATGTCCTAGACGTCTGGAGTTTTGTATCAGCCACTGGATCCCCCACAATCTATGGGTCCAAAGCTCTAGAAGCAGCCACTGCTGCTGCTGATGCCCCCACCACCATGCCTGTCACCTCAGGGCTGGGGCCAGGCTGGGTGCCCCTCTTTCACCTAAGTCCCACAGACTTCCACTGACCTTCCACACTCTTCTTGGCATTTGTGGGTTTATATGTCTGGAAATTGCCACAGCTGCCAGTGTTTCAATCCCCTCAGGCCTGCTCTAGCTTGATCTACACCTGGGGCAGCCCACACTAGACTGCACTCTTCTCCCAGAGCAGTATAATATACCCTTCCTGTTGGTCCTCCAGGCTGTCTTGGACTGAAGGTGTGTTTTACTCTATCATTTTGTTGGTTCTGCAGCTCTAGAATTTGTTTAGAGTAATTTTAATAGGTATTTGGAGGGTTTTGAGGGCTAGCTCGAGCAAGTCCCTGCTTTTACTCTATCATCTTGGCTCTGCCCCCTACCTACTATGTTTTTAAAAACCACAATAGGTGCTTTTAAGAATTTTCAGGTCTTTTTTGCTTCAAAGGTAATCAAATAGTTTTCTGGCACTGTCATCCTTCTTTCCTATAAAATGATTTAGGCAGCAGAGTATCTACATCAAGAAGGAAACTGGCAGAAAAACCAGGCCCCATAATTATTCAAGGGGAAGATGATGAAACTGGGTGTTTATGAAACAATATCTAGCTAATTCATGGCAAATGACCTATAGATCTGAGCAGCAAAACCAAAATAAGTCATTCCCTGTGCAAGCAGGAACTGAGAGCAGGGCAAAGAAGGTATAGCATAAGAAAGAGCTTAAGATTTAGGGGTACCAACCAAGCATAAATTTTCTCTTTTCCCAAAACCTATAACTCTATAAATTATAAATTTAAAAAATTCATCTCAATAAGATCAACATGTGGACAAGTATATTTAACTATTGAATGCTCCAGTCGTTTGAAAGAATCCAGAATCAAACCTTAAATCCATATGAAAAATCAATACTAGTAACATGAATTCAATATTAATCAACTATTAAATTCATTGATTAAATTAATGATTTATTAAAATTAAAGATTTATTACAATACTTGTTAAATTTATACAATATTCAAGAAATGAATATGAATAATTTATTAAATTGCCAAAGTCCGTGTTGTAAAGGTGGCTATAAATAAAGAGGCTGGCTGCCAAAATAAGGGCAGAGATCTTAAGATACAAGTGAGAAAACAGCTTAACAATGAAGTCCTTTAGAGCTTGGTAGTTCAACTTTTCTTTCCCAGCTTTATTTTTATACAAATTTCCTTCATTTATCATATATTCCTATTCAAATGCTCTGTGTATTGCTCACAAATTAATTTCTACCTTCCCATTTTTATTTTGCTCACTCTCTTTCTCCTCTCTGGAATGTCTAGGTTCTCCTCTCTTCCCTTCCCCCCATTAGGTTGTTGAAATCCAATCTGCATTTTAAGATGCACGTACAATGTCATTTCTTAAATCAAAATTTTGATAATCTGCACCTCTCCCCTTCCTCCAATTTGAAATTTTAGAACACTTTGTTTCACATCACCAATTTGTATGCTGGTTGTAAAATCCTAGAATATCAGATCTAGAAGGAATCAATGGAATAAATCATCTGGTCCAACAATTCATTTTATAATTGAGGGAACTAAGGCTAGAGAAGTGAAGTGAAGTTTGGGGACAGGGACCATACCTATTTCTTATTTTTCTTTGTACCTCTTAAAGGGCCTATAAAATCCTCTATAAAAATTAAATTTCATTTAGTGAATCGTATTTAGAAGGAAATTAATAGAGAGAGAGAGACATGGGGTGGCTAGGTGGCACAATGAATAGAGCACCAGCCCTGGAGTCAGGAGGACCTGAGTTCAAATTTGGCCTCAGACACAACACAAAACTAGTTGTGCAACATTGGGCAAGTCACTTAACCCCAATTGCCCTTTCCAAAAAAAGAAGAGAGAGAGACACACACAGACAGGGACACAGATGAAGAGCGACAGAGATAGAGACAGAGAGAATTCTAGGTACTTGGTAATACTTGTTGCTTTCTTTTTCAATTCACAAATACTTTCTGCAATCCGTTGACTTTCCTTATACTTCCATTAAAAATTCTGAATATACTAGCAATAATTTCCAAGCACTGTGTATTTCACTATCAAATATAACTTGTAAAAAACAATTTCTCAATTGTTAGAGAATATAACTACAAGACATCTAACAGACCTAATACCAATGAGTAAATAGTCGTAACATCATATGATCAGTGATAGACTTTGTGTGTGTGTGTGTGTGTGTGTGTGTTTTGGAGGTGGGAAAGGCAGGGCAATTGGGGTTAGCTGAGTTGCCCAAGGTCACATGGCTAGTAAGTGTTAAGAGTCTGAGGCAGAATTTCAACTTAGTTCCCCCTGACTTCAGGGCCAGTGTTCTATTCATTGTATCACATAGTCACCCCCACCCCCCCTTTTTCTTAAGTGATAGACTTTTATAGAGGATTTAATAGGCCTTTTAAGAGATACAAAGATAAATAAGACATAGGCATGGGTCCTATCCCCAAACTTCATTTCACCTTTCATATGATCATAGTGATAGAATTAAGAAGCCTATAAGTTCAACTCTTTAATTTAAAGATGAGGAAACTCGGGGCAGCTAGGTGGCAGAGTGAGTAGAGTGCCGGCCCTGGAGACAGAAGGACCTGAGTTTGGATCCGGCCTCAGACACTTAACACACACAAAACAAAAACCTAGCCGTGTGACCTTGGGCAAGTTACTTAATCCCAATTGCCCTCCAAAAAAAGCAGAAAAAAAAATAAAGATGAGGAAACTGAGGCCAGAGACATTTAATGATTTGCCCCTGGTCATGCAGGTAGTAATACTATTTAGCATTTATATAGCATTTAAGGTTTGAAAAACATTGTATATATGTCATCCCATTTGATCTTCTCAACAACTCTGGAAGGTACGTGCTATTATTATAACCATTTTACAGATAAGAAAACTGAGGATGAAAAAGTGACTTGCCCAGGATCACATAGCTAGTAAGTGTCTAAGGTAGTATTCAAACTCATGTCGTATTTACCTATCATATTATCTAACTGTCTCAGTAAATGTAAATTCACTGTAATTTCCATTTTCATAGTAAAAGATAAGAGTCTGGATTTTAACTGAAGTCATGGAATCATAGGAACACAAAAAGTGTTCAAAGGTACCCACGATATACCATTAATTTCTTTTGTCATCATCACTAATTTAATTTTTGACATAATGTTTCTAACCCTTGGCCTTGGTAATGAGTTCTTCAATGACTAGGTGATTTTTGGTGCGGGTGGGGGGGCTGTTGTTTTTTCTTGGTAGTTCACTTTAATGTTTCAGCTAGAATGAATTATATTATAGTATGAAAAAAATCTACTACTAAGACATTACAGTTTTTACTATCTGATTAATCCTGTGGGTTAAAAATTGCAATATTTTCTGCTGTGTTTCTTATTATTAAACAGGATATAAGGTGAAATTAATAGCATTTTAATTCAAGTCAATAAACTTTGCTAAGAGCTTATTATATGCAAAATGTCATGGTAAGCAGTGGGACAAAAAAAATACAGTTCCTGTTCTCAATGAATTTACATTCTAGTTGAACATATAATAGTCATACAGATACAGATAAAGATATATAGGTAATACAATCATACAAATAGAGAAATAAAAGGTAATTTGAGGAGATGGTACATGACCTGAATTTAAATAAAGAAAAGGATCCCAAGAAGCTAAGGAGAAAAGGGAAGGCATTCCAGCCATAGAAGAAAGCCCTGTGCAAAAGGACAGAAGTGGGAGATAGAATGGGGAGCTAGGTTGTGGTGTGGATATAGTACTAGGCCTGGAGTCAGAAAAACAGGAGTTCCAATTTGAACTCAGGTGTTCATTAGTTGTTTGATCCAGGGTGAGTCAATTAATCATCTTTACCTCAGTTTCCTCATTTATAAAATGATCTGAAGAAGGAAATTACAAACCACTCCAAGATCTCTATCAAGAAAACCCTAAATGGGGTTGTGAAGAATTGGACATGACTGAAACAACTAAGTAACAATAAAAATAATAGGAGATAGAATGCTGAATCCTAGAAAACATTGCTAATAGAGGACAAGAGTTAGCCATTTGGATTCCCTCTGTTAAACATCTGAGAGGTTTAATGAATATATGCAATTTTATGCTTTTTGAGAAAAAAATGGATCCTATCTTGTAAAAATATTGCTATATATTTGTAATGAATGATGGTTGAGAAGCTGAGTATCATTTGTGTTTAACAGGCATATGTAGTGCCATTGAGATATACACCGTGCCTACAGTGGTTATGGATATGTCAGTGTAATTCTGAACTGCAAAATACAACAGAAGCTCCACATGCAAGACAGAACCAAAACATTTATTCTAACACCAGAAATCTGAATCCCAATGCCAGAAAGCCAAACCCATCATAGCAACAAAGAAATCTATACACAATAACAATGCAGATGGAACCTTCATGCCCAAGCCTTTCCCCTGCTAGGGGCTTCCCACAAATGAACACTCACAGCTCACTGCTTGCTTCCTCTCTTTCCCTCAGCTCTAACTGCTCTAACTGCTCTGACCAATTCCTCTGGGCTCTGCCCCACCCTTGCTGCTCTACCCATTCAGCAAGCTCCTCCCACTACAAACTCATGTGACTCAGGCTTCTGTGTGACTCAAGCAGAACACATGAACCTATTAATGGATGTGAAAGATCTTCCCATTAAGCAAAAAATGCATTAACAGTATAGGACACGCCTCAATAATTGGCCACATGACCTAGCAACAGAAATAGCAGAGGACTAAGGTTCTTTCTTCCAGGAAACACTGAGGACAGTGATGGGGTTTGGCTATGCAATGCCCAATATAGAGTAAATAAGTATCTTGGGGAGGAGAATTAAAAAACCTTTTACAAAAAATATTCAGACCAGTCAGTGACACTAGATATGAAGTCTTGTTAAATGAATTTTAATTGGGAGAATATAAGTCTTTATTTGAGTCGTCCAAGTACATGAAGAAGGAAAGGGAATCAATAAATCCACAAATATTTATTTGTATGACAAGAATTGTTCTAAGTACTAAGGATAAGAATAAATAAATTAAATAGTACTTATTATCTAGCAGTTTATATCCAATATTGGGAGATAATAGTTAAATATGTGTCTGTACAAAATAATTGCATGTGTGCATGTGTAGAACTAGTATCTGCAGGGTAGGGAACGAGGAATGATATTTTTATATAGAAAGGTGTTATTTTTGCAAACTTTTGAAGGAAAATTGAGCCAGGAAGAAGTGAAAATAAGGAGAACATGCATTCCAGATACTGGGGACAACCTTGCAAAGGCATAGAGACAGGAGATAGATGTCATTTTTGAGAGAGTTTGGGGGAGTTTCCTCACATTTAGGTGCTTGAATAATTATTTCTTATGTAAGAAGTCATCAAACATTTATTAAGCATTTACTGTGTGTCAGGCACTGTACTAAGCATGGGAAATACAAAGAAAGTAAAAAAAAAACCTATACTTAAGAAGTTCCAAGTCTAATGGGGATGAGATAACATACAAACTATATACAATCAACATATATACAAAATAAATTGGAGACAATTTCAGAGGGAAGGCCCATTAAGAGAGAATGGGGGCAGAGCCAAGATGGCGGAGTAGAAACAGCATTTCCAATGTGCTCTGCCCCACACACATTTCAAACAATGTGAAAGGGAGCTCCGAACAACTTCTGGAGCCACAGCACCCACATAACTGCACAGAGAAGCTAACCTCCTGCTGAGGACAGCCCAGTAGCCCTGCAGGGAGCGGCCAGCGCAGCGCTCTGAGTGCAGGCAGCACAGCGCACTGGGAACCGACAGCGCAGCCCGCAGAGCCAAGCCCAGGTCCGCGGTTTTCGCCCCAGGGTGGCCTGGCCTTCAGCCGGCTGGTGGAACCCCAGAACACCAGCAATTGTGGCGATTCCAGAATTATCAGCACAGATATGCCTACGACAAAGTGAGAGGTTAGTGCCCTATGGACTGTGGGACCAGTATTTGGGGAACAAGTGGCTTCCTCCCCTGGGGGCAAAAAGCTGCTGAAGAAACAGCTGCACAGAAGCCATTTTGCAGTGTCAGTAGTGGCTCTAGCTCCTGGTCTGCGAACTGTAGGAAGATCCAGCAGTCAGTCTGGGGGTTAATCGATATTGCTTTAAACTGCGTGGATCTGGATTGTGGTCTGGGGGGGAGAAGTTTGGGGTGGGTATCCAACTAGCCAGAGTGGGTGGAGGCTTTACAAAGGCCACCCAACTGGCGGAAGTTATGAAGACCCCACGTTTGGGCAGAAGCTCCCCTGTCTGGTGGCAGAGTCCTACTGTGGCAACAAGCCCAAAAATCAAGTAATTAAGTGGCAATATGCCTAGGCAAACAAAACAAAATAAACAGAAAAGTTCAACATTAGACTCCTATTTTAGGGGCAAAGAAGCTCAAAGCATGGAGGAGGACTGTGAGGTCAGAACTCCAGCACCAAAAGCCCCAAATGAAAATACAAGCTGGCTACAGGCCATAGAGGACCTTAAGAAGCAGATAAGAGAAGTGGGGGGAAATTTGGGAAGAGAAATGAAAAAGATGCAAGAAAAGTATGAAATGACAGTGAACAACCTGACAGAGGAAAATAACACCTTAAAAAATAGACTAACTCAAATGGCAAAAGAGGCTCAGAAAGGCAATGAGGAGAAGAATGCCTTAAAAAGTCGAATTTGCCAGATGGAAAAAGAATCTCAAAAGCTCATTGAGGAGATTCATTCCTTCAGAGTGAGACTGGAGCAAATGGAAGCTAGTGACTTTATGAGAAATCAAGATACTATTAAACAGATCCCAACAAATGAAAGAATAGAAGGCAATGTGAAATATCTCATGGGAAAAACCACTGACCTGGAAAATAGATCCAGGAGAGATAATTTAAAAATTATTGGACTACCTGAAAGCCACAATCAAAGAAAGAACCTAGAAATCATCCTCAAAGAAATTCTCAAGGAAAATTGCCCTGATGTTTTAGACCCAGAGGGCAAAATAGAGGTTGAAAGAATCCACAGATCACCTCCTGAAAAAGATCCCAAGAAGAAAACTCCCAGGAATATTATAGCCAGGTTCCAGAATCCCCAGATCAAGGAGAAAATACTACAAGCAGCCAGGAAGAAACAATTTCAGTGTTGTGGAAACACAATCAGAATAGCCCAGGACCTGGCAGCTTCTACACTGAGGGATTGAAGGGCATGGAATATGATATTCCAGAGGGCAAAAGAACTGGGAATGAACCCAAGGGTCACCTACCCAGCAAACTGAGTATTTTGTTTCAGGGGAAAATATGGTCATTCAGTGGAATAGAGGACTTTCAAGCATTCTTGATGGAAAAAACCAGAGTTGAATAGAAAATTTGACATTCAGACACAAGAAGCAAGAGATGCTTGAGAAGGTAATCAAGGAAAAGAAATCAAAAGGAACTTATCAAAGTTGGAATATTTACATTCCTATATGGAAAAACAATAACTGTTTTTGATGAAACCTTTCTCATTATGAAAATAGTTGAAGAAGGGTACATGGCATATGTTCACAGGTATACATGGATAGAGGGCACAGGTTGAATTTGATGGGAAGAGATGATTATTTTTTTTTTGGAGGGCAATTGGGGTTGGGTGACTTGCCCAGGTTCATGTGGCTGGGTTTTTGTTTGTGTGTTGGGTGTCTGGGGCCAGATCCGAGCTCAGGTCCTTCTGGCTCCGGGGCTGGCTCTCTGCTCACTGCGCCACCTAGCCGCCCCAAGGAAGGGATGATTCTTAAGGGGTGAAGTCAAGAGGTGAGAGAGGAAAGTGGCAAGAGGAGATGGAGAGAGACAAGGTAGGGCAAACTATCTCATGTAGAAGAGGCAAGGGGAAGTAGTTGCAGGAGAGGGGAAGAACAGGAAGGCAAAAAGGCAAAAGCATATTCTCATTGAAGTTGGCTCAAGGAGAGAATCACATACATACTAAATAGAATATCTTACCCTCACTCACTCTCCTGAGTAGGGGAAAGGGGGATGAGAGGGGGGATGATGGAGGGGAGGGCATTCTGGGGAGAGGGGAGGTTAGAAGTACCCACTATCAAAGAGGGACAGGATCAAAGTAGGGAATGGACCAGGTGGGAGGTGAGACAGGTGGGAGGGAAATATAAGCAGTCTTTTGCAAGATATCTACTATGGTAATGTTTTGCATAGATATACATGTACAACACATACTGAACTGCTTATCTTCTCAGAGGGTGTGGGTGACAGGGGAGAAAGGGAATGGATCTGAAAATCAAAGTTTTAAAATTAAATGTCTCATAAGATGTCCAGGCAGTGGGGCTCAGAGATTCACCTTGCCCTAATGGCAAAGTCGAAGGGGGTATGGGAGAAGATATGGGAGAGAGCAGATTGGATGAGGGGATATCTGGTGGGACTGCTATTCTGGGGTGGTGGGTAGGGAAAAAATAGGGGGAAAATGTAACTCATAATCTGGTGGAAATGAATGATGTAAACCAGAAGATAATAAAGCATTTGTTTAATTTAAAAAAAAAAGAAGTGGTGTACTGCAGGTAGGAAATGAGCATGTATTGTCAAAGATGTCCAGTGTGCTGATTTGCTGTATTTAGCTTTCCTTCTATGTTACAAGAGACAATTCTACTGTGGATGGAAGGGGAAATCATTAGAAAGTGACAGCAATATAAAAAGAAGCTTTAATAAAACAGTAACTTTCAAATAATTTTGTCAACATTTGACCAAACACCTAAGAAGATTATATTTAATAGGAATAAATATAACATTCTTACACTTAAAAAAAGAGAGAGAGAGAATGGGAAAGTTTTCTTGTAAAAGGTGGTATTTTAACAGAAATTGAAGGAATCAAGGAGGTATAGATGTAGAGGGAGAACATTTCAGGTATTGGAGAAAATTGGTAAAAATGTCTGAAGTCCAGAGATGGAGTGTCTTATGTGAGGAACAGCAAGGAGGCAAGCATGGGGTAATAACAACCTGTACAGAGAATGTATCAATTATCGAAGTTTCATGAAGCATAAGCATCTTTCAGAAGGAAAGTTCTAATTGTAGAAAACTGCTGAAAAGACATCATTAAAAGACTGAAACAGGGGCAGCTAGGTGGTGCAGTGAGTAGAGCAATGGTCAGACACTTAACACACACAAACAAACAAAAAAAAACCTAGCTGTGTGACCTTGGGCAAGTTACTTAACCCCAATTGCCCAGCAAAAGAAAAAAAAGAAAAGACTAAAACAATGTTCTTTTTTAAAAAATTAAGTTCTAAATTCTCTTTCTCCGTTCAATATCTCCACACTGCTTGAGAAGGCAAATAATCTGATATTTATTAAACATGAAAAGTCATAAAAATATATTTCATTTGTTACAAATTACAAAAGAAAACATAGAAAAAAACCCACAAAAATAAACTAAAAAGTATGTTTCAGTCTGCATTCCGAGATCACCAGTTCTGTTCAGGAGATGGGCAGCATTTTTCATCATGGGCCCTTTGGAATTTTCTTGGATCATTTTCTTCATGAGTGTAATGCTAATGGGAATTTGAAGATCTTACCTGCCCCTTGATAGGCTGAAGTTAATTTGAGGACCTTCCCTGTTTTAAAAATATACGTTGCGCCATAATAGGCTGAATGTGGCACATAGAGCCTGTTGTGGGAGACTTGTTTATTAAGAAGGTTCAACTTTTGTTACTTTGTAGTTATAACACCAATGCAGTAGTCATAGTATTGCAGTTTAAATCCAGGGACACCTAAAACTGTTGAGGTTGGGGCTCTGCCCAAGCAAAAATTGTTGCAGTTTCTTTTTCTTTTTTTTAAACAAATGCTTTATTAACTTCTGTTTTACATCATTCATTTCCGCCAGATTTTGAGTTACAATCATTTTCCCCCCGTTATTCCCCTACCCAACCTCCCAGAATAGCAGTCCCACAAGATACCGCTTCCTCCAATCTGCTCTCTCCCAAACCTTCTCCCATACTCCCTTCGACTTTTCCATTAGAGGAAGGTGAATCTCTGTGTTCCAATGCCTGCACATCTTATCTCCCAATTACAAGCAAAAGAGTATTAATAATAGTATTTATATAATGTTAAAACCTCAAAATTCAGATCCATTCCCTTCCTCCCTTGTAACCCATTCCCTCTGGGGAGATAAGTAATTCAGTATATGTTGTACATGTCTAGCTATGCAAAACATTATCATAGTAGATATATTGTACAAGGCTGCTTATAATTCCCTCCCACTCATCCCACCCCCCACCTGGTCCATTCCCTACATGATCCTGTCCCTCTTCTATAGTGGGTACTTCCAACCTCCCCTCCCCCCAAGGATGCCCCCCATCAATCATCCCTCCTCTCATCCCCCTTCCCCCTATTCTGCTGCAGGTTGAGATATCCCATTTAGTATGTATGTCATTCTCTCCCTGAACCAAATTCAATGAGAATGTGGTTTTGCCTTTTTTGCCTTCCTAATCTCCCCCTCCCTTGCAACCACTTCCCCTTGCTTCTTCTACATGAGATAGTTTACCCTACCCTGTCTCTCCCCATCTCCTTTTGCCACTTTCCTCTCTCACCTCATAATTTCATCCCTTGAGTATTCTCCCTTACCAACAGATTCAACTTATGCTCTCTATCCATATATAACTGTAAGCATACACACACACATTCACATATGTATTCATATGACCACATGCCCTTCTTCCATTATTTTCATAGTGATCACATGTTATCAGTCACAGTTATTGCTTTTCCGTATAGGAATGTAAATAGTTCAACTTTGATAAGTTCCTTTTGATTTCTTTTCCCTGATTACCTTCTCAGGCATCTCTTCCTTCTTGTGTCTGGATGTCAAATTTTCTATTCAATTCTGTTTTTTTCTCAAGAATGCTTGAAAGTCCTCTATTCCACTGAATGACCATATTTTCCCTTGACTTGGATGAGCTGTTTCTACTCTGCCATCTTGGCTCCGCCCCTCTGTTGCAGTTTCAAGATGTGTTGTGGTGGAACCATCTCAAAGAATTCTAGAGTCAGACCACCTCTAATCCAAGTATAGGCATTTATTGTAATTGACACCTCTCATGAAGCAGGCTAAATTCCAAGAGAAACCAGCAACTTTAGAGAAAGCAAGATGGATTTTTATAGGGTAAAGAGGCAATTACACAACAGAAATATACATAGAGTAGAGGAATATAATTAGTATTAAAAAAGCAGGAGGAGTTTGCTAAGGGATTAGGTAATGGAGGAGGGGTCCCATCTATGGTTTGTTGGTTAAACATTCTGGTCATTCTGCCCTCAAACTGGCTAGCTATTGTGTTCCTGTCTGATCAAGATGGATGATGTGATTGTGATTGAATACAATAACACACCTGTTTCTGTGGGAATGGGTCTGGGGGCAGTGACAGGTAGAAACAGTAGCTAGGTTCCCATCATATAGACACACCAGCTGTTTCTATGGGTGCTAAGAGTTCAGGAACACCTATTATTCTAGTGAGCAGTGAGGCATAAGCTAGAACATTAGCAGGGGGGCTAGGTAGATATGGTGGGCCTGTAGTGAAGTTTGGATATTGGAACTAGGGGCAGCTTTATTAGGATTCTATCAACAGCACCCACAGTAGCTATGAATATGCTGGTATAGGCTGGTATAGTTGTCAATCACAAAATGTAACAGATTCTCCGCATGGAGGAAAGAACCAAACCATTTATTTAATGCAAGAAATCTAAATCCCCAAACCAGAAAGCCAAATTCATTATAGTAACCACAAAGTTACTACATATAAGCAATGCAGAGAACACCAACATTCCTAAGCCCTCCCAAACCTTCCCTCCATCAGGCCTTCAAAATAAAACAGGCTCCCTTAAGCAAGAACGCCCCTCTTTCACCCAGACTTGCTGCTCAGCCTTCATGCTGCTTGCTCCCAGCAGTTCTGTCTCTCTTGGGCTCCTTCCTGCTCTACCCTTCCTGTTCCACCCTTTGAGCCAGCTCCTCTGCCCCTGGGCTCCATGTGATTACATTTGGCCTATTAAGGGAAGGGATGATCTTTAAATCCCCTTAGGCCTATTAAAGAGCAGGAAGGATCTTCAAATCCCCATTACCATTACAGTAGTCAAGCAGGTTACAAGGGTTTTGATGTTCTCTGACCCTGGAGGGGGCTATATATACCTTTAAGGCGAGGTTTTTCTTTGGGGCTCACTTTGGGAAGAGTTGGGTGATTTGGCCAGATGAGACTCTGGGTAGCCATTGAGCCCCCTGGCTTTGAAAACCAAGATGTTGGTGCTTCACTCTCTGGTGACTAGCTAGGTATGGGTGTGATGGTCAGACAGTGGGGAGACTATCTGCTAGTCTCTTTCTCTGTCTGTATTTTTTGTCTGCTTGTAACTTAGGTTTGTATTCTCTGAAGTTTAGGGTGCTGACTTTTTCTTCTGACCTATGTAAATGATATGTGTTTGATTAAAGCAAGATTGTTAACTCTTTTTGAGTTTCTTTCCTTTAGAAAAACAGATCTAAGAACTTATGCTAGCCATCCTGGGTATGCTAGCAGCATCCTTGCTAGTACAATGAGTAGCTAAGTCTTTCACAGTTAATCATCTTCACAGTGTTGTAAATGTGTGCAATATTCTTGTGGTTCTGCTCACTTTACTTTCCATGAATTCATAAAAGTTTTTCCAGATATTTCTGAAACCATAATGTTCATCCTTTTTTTAAAACACATTAGTATTCCTTCATGATTGTGTATCATAATTTGTTTAGCCATTCCCTAATTGATGGACATCCCCTCCATTTCCACTTCTTTGCCACCACAAAAAGAACTACTGTAAATAGTTTTCATACAAATAGGTCATTCTCACCTTTTCTTTGACCTCTTCTAGATAGAGACCTAGTAATAGTATTGCTGGGTAAAAATGGTATGCAGAACTTTATATCTTTCTGAATGTAGTTCCAAATTGTCCTCCATGATGGTTCGACTAGTTCACAACTATAGCAACTGTAAGTTAATTTCCTATTTTCCACATCTCCTTGAGCATTTGTCATTTTTCTTTTCTGTCATGTTAGCCAATCTGATAGCAATGAAGTTGTATCTCAGAGTTGTTTTAGTTTGCATTTCTGTAATCAGTAATGATTTAGAGCATTTTTTATGTGACACTTGGTAACTTTGATTTCCTCTTTTGAAAGCTGCCTGTTCATATCCTTTGAGCCTTTATCAGTTGGGGAAAAGCTCTTATTTTTATAAGTTTGGCTCAGTTCCCTATATATTTGAGAAATGAGATCTTTATCTAAGAAACTTCTAATTTTGGCTGCATTAATTTCTTTGTGCATTTTTTTTGTAATTCCATGTAATCAAAATTATCCATTTTACTTTATATGATCCTCTTTATCTCTTGCTTGTCAATAAACTCTTCCCTTATTCATGGATATGACAGATACATTTTTTCATGCTCCCCTAAATTACTTAGGGTATCATCCTTTACGTCTAAATCACTTGACCATTTTAACCTTAACTTGGTATTCACTGTGAAATGCTGGTCTATCCTTATTTTTTTCCAAACTTCTTTGAAATCTTTAATCTTGATGCCACCTTCTTTCACATTTTAATTCACTGATTCCACTGATATTCTTGAGCTTTTGTTCTGCCAGACAAATTTTGTTTTTGTGTTTTCTAGCTTTGCAAAATAAATCTTTGATACATTGATTGGTATGGGACTGAATAAATAAATTAACTTAGAATTACCATTTTCATTATACTGGCTCTATCCATAAGCAATGGATATTTCTCCAGTTGTTCAGTTCTGTCTTTATTTTTGTGAAAAAGGTATTGTAATTGTATTCATATATTATCTTCTGTTATTTTAAATAGAATTTCTCTTGTTATCTCTTACTGTTGTCTTTTGTTGGTAGTATATAGAAATGCTGATGATTTATATGGATTTATTTTGTATCTTGCAACTTTAGTAAAGCTAATTGTTTCAAATAGGTCTGTTTTTTCTAGTGGATTCTCTAGAGTTCTCTAAGTATAGCTTCATATCATTGAAAAAAGTGATAGTTTTGTTCCATAATTGAATATTTTAATTTATTCATTTTTTCTTGTCTTATTGCTATAGTAACCTTTTCTAGTACAAGATAGCATAATAGTGGTGATAATGGAAATTCCTGCTTCACTCCTGATTTTATTGGGAAGGATTCAAGTATACCCCACACACACATAATGCTTGTTTTTGGTTTTAGATAGATACTACTTGTAATTTTAAGAAAGACTCCATTTATTTCTCTGCCTTCTACTGTTTTTAATAGGAGTGATTTATTTTGTCAAAGGAATTTTATGACTTTTTTTGTATTTTTTGTCTCACTTGCCAAACTGTTAATTGACTCTTCATTATTTTTCCCTTTTCTCTCATTTCTTTACACATTTTTTTCCTCAACCATTATAATTTTGAACGCAATTTTTTAGCTCTTTCCTGAATTCTTGTTGGACTTATGACCATTTTTCCCAAAAGTTTTGAAGCTTTGTTTGTAGCTATTTTGATTTCATTGTCTTCTGATATTTTTGTCTGGATCTTTCCTAGTAAAGGTACTGGTAAAACACAGTACCTTTTTATAGTCAGAATCCTTTTTTGTTGTTTGCACTTTTTTCCATATTTTTTCTTGATTTTTTACTTTGTGCTAAAGCTAGGTTCTGTTCAAGGCATGTGGGGAGCACTAAGGGGCATTTTCTCAAATTTCAGGCTTTTTTCCGCTTCTGTTTTTTAGAACTAGTCCTGTGGGTTTGCAAATTTTTTGTGCTTCTAAGATTGTATGATCTATCAAAAGATATGGTCACTGCTTTCCTGGCCTGCATTCTTGTCTTTACCAGGAAGTACCCCTGTTCCCTTGGGATGGCAATTGATACTCCTCTTTCTTCCTTGGGACTGGAAATGATATTGCTCCTCAGGGTTCCTGATCCCTTGTGATCAAAAGTGATACTGTCCCTCTAGGCTTCTTCTTCCTCTTGACCAAGAATATTTCTCTGTCCTTGAATCAGAAGCTGATATAGGCAATGATCTTGCCAAACAGCATCTGGTCATACATCTAATGTTAGCACAGGAATTCCCTGAAATCTCTTTCTCACCTGTTCCCAGATCACCTTACTATCCCTGACTTGAGAACTCCCTAAACTGCTGCTGCTATTTCTGTCACCCTAAATGTAATGGTAATGAAATTTAAAGATCCCTTTGTACTGCTAAGCTGAGAGGTACTTAGCACCTAGTTCAAATTATACCTCTGTTAAAGAAACAGAAGGTAGGAAGTCCTGCTGCTGACATAACAGGAAGGGGTTGGCTGAAAGAGGAACTAATGCTATGTATATATAAAGAGAAGCCCCTGCTGTGTCAGATAGATATTCTTGGGATAAGCTTCATGAAGGCAGAAGCTGCTGCCACTGGAGAGGTTGAAGAGGAAAGCCCCCCCCTTCCCCACCCCAAACCCCCCCCTGACAGGCTGGAGAGAACGATTTTGATTTTGGGAACCTGTTGGAGTTTCTGCTGAGGAGCTGCCAGCCAGAGCTTCTGGGAGCTGCCAAATACATTCAAGGGCCAGCTGGAGCTGCCACAGACTGAGGAAGCATGACTGTGATGCTGGTACTTTGAATGATCATGTTTGTGGCTTTGTTAAGCCTTAACTTCCTGAGCAGAGACTGTGAAGGATCTAAGGTGGACTGGATGCTGTGAGCTTCACCATGGAAGAGGAAGTGCATGGAAAGCTGGACAAGGACATGGGAGTTGTCTGCCTTTGAATCCAGGTGACAGATTGGTGAATCCAGGTAGGACCTGGAACCATGGAAGGGGATTCGGGGAATCTGAGAGACCACCCCAAGTCAAACTGAAAGAAGACTTTACTTGGATCCTGTGTACTGTCTGAGAAATTATCATTTACTAGTGACATAGGAGTGGAGGGCCTGTGTATTTTCTCATGATTGAATAGTGAATGATGACTGAATAAGTTACTGATTGAGTTAACTTAGTGTGGACCATGAGTGGAGAACTTTGATTATTGTATTTTGTGTCCCTTAAGGAGGCAAATCTCCTTAAAGATGATTGAATTGATTGAATGATTGACTAAATGAATGTACCTTGTTCAAAACTCTGTGACCACTGTGGTAAAAACTATGTGGCCATTTTAGTGATAAGCTATTGTGAATGCTGTATTTTGATTTTCTGGGATAAGTTGTAATATTGTGGATGCTGTACCTTGATTTGCTGTGGATGTTTTGCTCTGGTTTGTTATTGAGTAAATAGAGTGTTCACTATATTATGTAATCAGAACCTTAAAAGCTGTTCACAGTAGCATTCTTCTGGAAAGCTGCTTATGCTTGGCTTTACACCAACCTGATCCCACTACTAGTATGATGTTTCATCCATAGGGGTTCCAGGACAACTTCCACCCTCATGTCACAGATATTTCTTTCTCACCAAGTAAGTTGTCTTGGACTAGAAAAATGTCCCATTCTGGGTTTTTGTTGGCTCTGCCACTCCAGAATTCAATTTGAAATATAATCTTAAAGTTGTTTGGAGGGAAATGTTGGGGAGTTTTCAGCTGAGTCCCTTCTCTATTCTGCTATCTTGGCTCTCCCCCAGAGGACAGAGCTTTTCTAACAGGTCTCCCTTTCATTCTCCATGCAGATGCTAAAGTGATGTTATTTAATCACAGGTTTTTTTTTTGCCATTTACTTGGTAAATAAACTTGAGTGGTTCCCAATTATATCTAGGAACAAATAGCTCCACAAAATGTTGCCATACTACCTTGCCAGTCTTTTTTATTCATATTATTTGAATTTGTATACAATGTTGTCCTGCACATCTGGCCTTCTTGCTGTTAATTTCACATGACATTCCATCTCCAGTTTTAATATTTTTGTGCAAGCTTTCCCACATGTGTAGAATTCACTGCCTCCTCCTTACTGCTATTTACAATCCTTAACTTTTTAAAAAGTTCAACTCAAGTGCCACCTTTTCACCCCTTCAACTCCTGATTATTCATTTTATATTTAGATTGTGTCTATTTTGTATCTAAATATTGATTTATAATATTTTTGATGGCAGGGGTTCCTTCACTCTTATTTTTCCATCCTATAACCTATCCCAGAGTTAAGCCCACAATACTTTCCTTAAATATATCCTTGTTGATTAGTTGATCTCCCTTCTAGAATAAATGGTAAAAGTACTAGAGAATTATCTCTTTTCTATCCATGCAGTCAGGAAGAATGCAATGTTCCTTGAAAAATAATGAAAGAGGGGTTTATAATGAAAAACCAAGAAGGAAATTTATCTGAAGTTGAGATTGACCTTAGTCATTTGTCAGTAATTTTGTTGTTGTCTGTTCTCAGAGGACCAAAATGACATTACTATGTTAAAGTCAAGTTACAGTGTGTCCAACTTAGACAAATAGGAGCTCAGAATGTTCTACCACAGGTTGGGCACAAAAAAGTCCACATGAATGCTTGGGGTCTATTTTCTAAATTTAGCTAAGTAGCTGGAGAGTAGGAGAATAGAACAGAGAAGAGAAAGAAAATACCATGGGTCCTTGAACCCTGGGAGCTAAGAAATAAAGTATAAAAATTTTCCCAAAGTAGAGAAAGCTGGACCTTTTGAAGAGGAAGGTACTGCCTATCTTTCATGAATGAAGATGAAAAGTTCCCAGGAAGTACCATCAAGAAGGAAATAATCCATTCAGGGTCTTTGGCTAGAGAGATGAGTTCTACATGAAAATAAGAGTAGGCAGGTCTGCATTTTCCTAGGTTATATATACAAAATGTGAGTGAGAACCTCCCCAAAATTTTCAAACATATTAACAACTACCAACTGTTGGTGATTCATATAAGATACAATAAAGAAACTAGAAAGCATTGCTAGAAAGCAGTTATGTAGTACAAAAGATAAAGCACTGGACTTAGAGTTAGGAAGACATGAGTTTAATTCCTTCCTTATATACTTACTAGCTGTGAAACTCTTAGTAATTCGTTTCACTTGGGTTAACTCAGTTTTCTCATTTGTAAGACGGGTATAATAGCACTTAACCTCCATTACTTATAGGGTTGTCATAAAGTTGAAATAACATATTAACATATATAAAAAGCTTTGCAAACCATTAACAGTGACTAGCCAATGCTGATACTAGTTATTATTAAACAGATGGACTATCATCACTATTCTGATCAAAACCAGTATTTCAGAAGCAGATTTGGGATGTGAACAGCTGGTTAAGAACACTGAGAATAAGATTTAGATTTATGATCCTCTGGTTGAAATCTAGGAAAGACAGACTTTTGTCCAGGATTCAGTATACTTGACAAGACTGGTAAAGATAGCATTAAATGGAGTCTTGCAAATCTAATGAATACAGCTTTAGATTAAAAAGAAAGAATGAAGGGGTGAATGAGAGAAGAAAATGGTTTATATATGTATGTGTTTATGTGTAGGTATACATATACATCTATGACATGTATGTTTGTGTGTCTTTATATATACATACATGTATATGTGTGTTTGTATGTATATGTGTATACATATGGGTATGCGTTAGGGAAGAGCTATACTAAAGGGTGAAGAAAAGCAGGAGAGGACACAGAAATTTTGAAATTTACAATTGATAAAATACAAACAAAGTGCCAGCAGTAAAACTAATATTCTTATTTATTGATACAGAATTGCACAAAGTGGCATAAATCAGGGTCAACTAGAAATGCTGATAAAAGAAGAAACATTAATCATCAAAATTATGACAGATTCAGTGAGATAAGAGGAATAGGTCTCTGCATGGATAACACCGGATCACTATTACTCAAATATTCACTATCTCAGTGCCTTGTAATAAGGTTGAATTTTTTTTTCTTTCTTCCAGAGGATTCTTTGCAACTTATTCTTGGAGAGTCCTGGAACCCTGGGAAGTTAAGTGTCTTATCTAGTGTCACGTAGCTCAGAAGTAGAACTTGAACTCATATCTCCCTCACCCCAAACGCAGCTCCCTAACATAAGCCTCATTACATTGCTAATGATGTTGCACAGGTGAAGAAAATAAAGTTGTAATAAAGCAAAACTATTTGCTAAGGAATTTGCCAACCTATTTACCTCTCAAACATTCTTTCCCTACTCTCTGTTTAAACACTTTCCTCACCTAAGATAGGATCCAGATCCACTAGAATTCCCTACCTCTAGCTCAGTAGGTTAAACTGGACATAATGGACAAAGAAGCTGTCTCCCAACTTGATTTATCCGTGGTACTAAGGGTCAAGTTGTGGCTATTGATATAATTTCATTGTGGAATCAGTCCATATTAACAAGGCTTACTGGCAACCTAAGGTCATAAAAAACAAAACAAAAAAAAAAAAAACAACAAAAAAAAACACTTGTCTGTATGGTCAAAACCAGATGTTTCAAGGCCTACTGACTGACTACACACTGTTGGACAGATGTCTTTCTTATGAAAGCAAGCAGTGTGGAGGGGTGAAGAGGGGGATTGCATGGACTCCAAGTCTTCCTAGCCAAGTGCTCTAATTTTGTTGATTTTCTTTTCTTTGCAATGGCCTTTTTGTTAACTTTTGAAACAGCTAGACATATCTAATTTCTTTCAAATATTAAACATAAAGTGCCAGGGTATTAGCCTATTATATCATTTATCACCATCCTTCCTATTGAAATCTTTGCTTGTTAGTCTCTCAACATTTCCTATAGGTGTGAGATGATCAATAATCTAAATAACAAAAGATCAGCAGAGGCTCTTGAAGAAACTGATTAAGCTCTTAAATAGTTTTTGCAACAATAAACTTTTTCATGATTGTGATTCAAAGTCAAATGTAAAATGAAATATTTTATGATGTTATCATTCAATTTTGCTTCAAGAATATTGGGAAACTCTTAAGTCTCATATCTAGAGCTTAAGGGGAACTTCAAAATTATCACATTCAGCTACTTCTTGAGTGATTTCCTCAAGATCATATATGCAATGAAGAGTCAGGATTTGAATTCATATCTTGTGACTCCAAGTTTAGTGTTCTTTCTTTTTTTTTTTTTTGCTTTTTTTCTTTTTTTTTGGGGGGGGGGGCAAACAGGGCAATTGGGGTTAAGGGACTTGCCCAAGGTCACATGGCCACTAAGTGTTAAGTGTTTAAACTCAGGTCCTCCTGACTCCAGGGCCAGTGCTCTATTCACTGCACCACCTAGCCACCCCATTTAGTGTTCTTTCTATTGTATCATTTTCTCCATTGCTGCTATTTTCATAATTTTAATTTGATCTTTCAAAATAAAATATCTATGAAAACTTACCTTCACTATATATTCACTGTCTCCTTTTAAAGTGATATCACTTTAAGAAGCATTCTTTTTACAGTACCACTTATTCCCAGACAACAAGGGACTCTTTCGCTATATGTGAAAGGGAACAGGATAGATGAAAGGGAGAATACAAGTGGAATTGTTTATCATGATGCTGTATGTGGCATAGGAAGCAACATGGTGAAAATAATTTAGGTAAAAAGCAATGGAAGAAGAAATGTAAGCAATATGGACATGTGAATATAATATCTATAACCTGAGCAGAATGAGGAAATGGATGGACTTATTATTATTATTCTGTCAGGGAGACAAAAAAATAGTTAAGATATGAGCTACAGTAATCCAGATATCTGCTGGAGTTCTTTCACTGCCAAAAGAAGGGTAGCTAATAAATTCTTGGCTTACCTTAATGCTAATTTCATATGAAAAGAAAAAAAGTGGAAGAAAACAGAGAGCACTTGACTCTGACCAACAATAAGGAACTAATTGCTAAAGCAGGAATTATTGGAATCATACTGACACCTCAATCTTCAAATTCATGACAGAAATAATGAAGAAAGGTGGCCACAGTCTGCTATGTATGCTTGATTTAGATGGGATGGCTTTCTAGTTCTGAGAATCTATTGTTCTCTGATTCTGATTCTGTGAAATGATTATGTTAATTTTAATTGGTTCCAGCAAATGGAGAAGTTTTTAATGTTGTGGAGAAGTTCGCTCACCTTGGCAGTATACTTTCTAGGGGGTTATGCACATATTACCAGAGCTAGTTCTGTGTTTGGGAGGCTCTTAAGGAAAGTATGGGAGAGGAGAGATATTAGACTAAATACCAAACTGAAGGTCTACAGAGCCATTGTGTCGACCTTATTGTTGTAAAACTGGACAGTCTAAAAGTTCCTATGAAAACTGGACAGTCTAAAAGTTCCATGCCAGGAAACTGAATCACTTCCATTTGCTATTTGGGGGGGGGGCAATTGGGGTTAAGTAACTTGCCCAAAGACACATGGCTAGGTTTTTTTTTTTTTGTTTTTTTGTGTGTGCGTAAAGTGTCTGATCTAGATCCGAACTCAGGTCCTTCTGACTCCAGGGGCAGCGCTCTACTTACTGCGCCACCTAGCTACCCCAGAATCACTTCCATTTGAATTTTTTGCCACTTTTTTTTAGAATTTAAAGTATATAATTTTATTTTTCCCATTTTCCTTCAGACTTTTATTTTCTCTTACCCCCCTAGAATTTATTTATTTTTAGCTTTCAACATTCATTTCCACAAGACTATGAGTTCCAGTTTTTTCACCAATCTCTCCCCTACCCCCACCCCAAGACGACAAGCATACTGATTACCCCTTCCCCTACTCTACCCTCTCTATTGTCCCCATCCTATCTCCCTTATTCTCTTCTCCCTTACTTTTTTATAGGGCAAGATGGATTTCTATACCCCGTGCCTGTATATCTTATTTCCTGGTTGTATGTAAAAACAAGTTTTTAACATTTGTTTTAAAAAACTTTGAGTTCCAGATTCTCTCCCTTCTTCACTCCCCACCCACCCCCACTGGGATGACAAGCAATTCAGTATAGGTTATACATGTATAGGTATGCAAAACATTTCCATAGTTGTCATATTTGTAGCAGCAAGTACCCTAGCATCCCCAGGATGCCTGCCAACACAGGTTCTTAGATCCTTTTCTAAAGGAAAGCAACTCAAAATGGGTTAACAATCTTGCTTTAATCAAACATACATCATTTACATAGTTCAGCAGAAAAAGGTCAGCACCCCAAACTTCAGAGAATTCAAACAAGTTACAAGCAGAAGTTACAAGCAGACAGAGAAATAGATCAGCAGACAAGCTTCCAGAAGCCTGACCATTACATCCATACCTAGTCAGTTACCAGAGAGGGAAACACCAACATCTGAGTTTTCAAAGCCAGGGGGCTCAACAGCTGCCCAGAGTCTCATCTGGTCAAATCACACAACTCTTTTCAAAGTGATTGCCAAAGCAAAACCTCACATCAAGGTATTTTTCACCTTCTCCTGGATCAAAGAATGTCACAGCTCTCTTAACCCACAGCCCAATCACAAAGCAACAAGTTGTGAGCTTTCCTGAAAAACAAGCCTCCCACCACAGGCTCCATGTGACCACATTCAGCTTATTAGGGGGCAGAGTATATTTTCAAATCAAGGAAGGTTCTCAGAGTCACTTAAGCCTATCAAAGGGCCTAGGGGCAAGGAAGATTTTAGATTCCCATTCCCATAACAATATTGTGAAAGACGAACTATATTTCCCTCCATCTTATCCCAGTCCCATTTATTCTATTTTTTTTTCCTTTGACCCCATCCCTTTTCAAAAGTGTTTGCTTCTGGGGCGACTAGGTGGCACAGTGAAAAAAGGACCGGCCCTAGAGTCAGAAGGATCTGAGTTCAAATTCAGCTGCAGACACTTAACACTTACTAGCCACATGACCTTGGGCAAGTTACTTAACCCCAATTGCCCCTCAAAATAAAAACAAAAGAAAAGTGTTTGCTTCTGAGTACTCAGTCCCCAAATCTACCCTCCTTTCTATCACCCCTCCTCTTTTCCCCTCCCTCCCCTACTTTTTGTAGGGCAAGATACCCAAGTGAGTATGCGTTTTATTTGCTCATTAAGTCAAGTCCAATGAGAATAATGTTGACTCATTCCCTGTCACCTCTCTGCTCTTCCCCTTCATTGTAAAAGCTTTCTCTTGCTTCTTTTATGTAAGATCATTTACCCTATTTTTTCTCTCTCTTTCTCCTTCTCCCAATATATTCTTCTCTCACCTCTTAATTTTATTTTTTAGATATCATACCTTCATATTCAACTCACTCTGTGCCTTATTTCTATATACACATATACACAAATATACACACACATATATAAATACACATATACACGCCTATACATATATACATGTGTATGTGTGTGTATGTGTGTATCCTTCAACTATCCCAATACTGAGAAAAATCTCATGACTTATAAATATTGTATTCCCATGTAGGAATGTAAACAGTTCAACTTTACTAAGTTAATGAGTTCCTTATGGTTTCTCTTTCCTGTTTAGCTTCTCATGGTCCTCTTGGTTCTTGTATTTGAAAGTCAAATTCTCTGTTCAGCTCTGGTGTTTTCATCAAGAATGCTTTAAAGTCCTCTATTTCGTTGAATATTCATATTTTATCCTGAAGTATTATACTCATTCTTTCTGGGCAGGTGGTTCTTGGTTTTAATCCTAGCTCCTTTGACCTCTGGAATATCATATCCAAGGCCTTCAGTCCCAGAAGGTAGAAGCTGCTATATCTTATGTTATCCTGATTGTGTTTCCACAATACTCAAATTGTTTCTTCCTGATTGCTTTTAATATTTTCTCCCTGACCAAGGAACTCTAGAATTTAGCTAGTTAATAAGACTATTCTTAGGAGATTTCTTTTTGGAATCTTTTTCACTAAGTGATCCAGATGGGGGCGGAGCCAAGATGGCGGAGTAGAAACAGCACTTCCAAGGCACTCCAGCCCACACCACTACCAAACCATATAAAAGGGGACTCTGAACAACTTCTGGAGCTCCAGCACCCACAAAAAAACAGAGAGTAGCTAACCTCGTGCTGAGGATAGCCCGGCAGCCTGGCAGGGAGTGGCCAGGTCAGCATGCTGGGAACCGACAGCGCAGAGCTCTGGGAGTCGAGCACAGGTCCATCTGAGTTGTGGTTTTAGCCCCAGGGTGGCTGGGCCAGCAGCTGGCTGGAGGGACACCAGAACACCAGAAGCTGTGGCAATTCCAGAATTATCAACACAGATATACCTAGGACAAAGTGAGAGGTTATTGCTCTATGGATTTTGGGACCAGTATTTGGGGAACAAGTCGGCTTCTTCCCCTGGGGGCAAGAAGTGGTTGAAGAAGTGAACTTTTGAGATTCTTTTTCCATCTGGCAAATTCGGCTTTTTAAGGCATTCTTCTCCTCATTGCCCTTTTGGGCCTCCTTTGCCATTTGAATTAGTCTATTTTTAAGGTGTTGTTTTCCTCAGTCAGGCTGTTGACCCTCATTTCATACTTTTCCTGCATCCTTCTCTTTTCTCTTTCCAATTTTTCCTCCACTTCTCTTATTTGATTTCTAAAGTCCTTCTTAAGGTCCTCTATGGCCTGCAACCCGCTCATGTTTTCCCCTGCGGCTTTTGGAGCAGGACTTCTAACTTCACAGTCCTTTTCCCATTCTATGCCCCCAAAATAGGAGTCTAGGGTTGCATTTTTCTGTTTCCTTTGTCTTGGCATGTTGCCACTTAATTACTTGAGTTTTGGGCTTGTTGCCACACTATGGCTTTAAGGCCAGATAGAGGAATTTTCATCCTGAACGTGTGGGGGGGCAACTTCCATTTCTGGCAAGCTCTAAACCCACCCACAACTTCCACCCTAGATCACAATCCAGATCCAGGGAGGTTAAAGCAAGAGCTATTACCCCCCAACACTGATCGCTGGATCTCCCTACAATTTGCAGGCCAGGAGCTGGAGCTGCCTCTGAAAACTACAAAATGGCGTGTCTCCTCAGTGGCTTCTAGCCCCCAGGGGAGGGAGCCTACACATTCCCCAAATACTGGTCCCAAAGTCCATAGGACACATACCTCTTACTTTGTCCTAGGTATGTCTATGTTGATAATTCTGGAGTCGCCACAGCTGCTGGTGTTCTGGGGTTCCTCCAGCAGGCTGCTGGCCCTGCTGCCCTGGGGCTAAAACCTCAGCTCATGGGGACCTGGGCTCCACTCGGCTCGGTTCCACACTCTCTGCGCACTGCGCGCTGCGCTGGTCCTTCCTGCAGGGCTGCTGGGGGCTGTCCTCAGCGGGAGGTTAGCTTTTCTGTGTCATTTTGTGGGTGCTGGCGCTCCACAAGTTGTTCAGAGTCCCCTTTTACATAGTTTGGGGGGAATCTGGGGGCAGAGTGGCTTGGATGAGCTGTTTCTACTCCACCATCTTGGCTCCGCCCCCTTGAGTTAATCTATTTTTAAGGTGTTATTTTCTTCAGTATTTTGGAGAGGTCTCCTTTAGCAAGCTGTTGATTCATTTTTTCAGGATTTTCTTAAATCACTCTCATTTCTCTTCCTGATTTTTTCCTCTACTTCTCTTACTTGATTCTCAAAATCCTTTTTGAGCTCCTTCCTGACCTGCAACCAATTCAAAATTTTCTTGGAGGCTTTTGATAAAGGAATTTTGATTTCATTGTCTTCTTCTGGTTGTATGTTGATCTTCTTTGTCACCAAAGAATGATTCTATCATCTGCTTTCTTTTCCTCTCTTTGATTATTTTTCCAGTCAGTTACTTTTCTTTTAAGTTCTTTGCCTCTGCTTTTGGAGTGGAGAGTGCTGTGTCCTGAATTTCTGGGATTTTCACAGCTGTTGTCAAGGCTACTTTTAGGCACCTGCCTCAGAACTGAGTCATATTCCCTCTCCACAGTTGCCACAAGCTCTGCCTCACCAGCACTCCTCTTCACCCCAAGACAGCTACCCAAGGCTTTGACCCAGATCCAAACAAACCAAAACAAGAGAATCCCGCTTCAGCACCAGCAAAGAGACTCCTGCAGTTGCCCTCTGATCAACCACTGGGTCTTCTCACTATCTTTGTGCTTGGTGCCCCAGAAGCAGCTGCTGCTTCTGCTGAGGCAGCTGCCACCTCCTTTGCCCCAGGGGGCAAGGACTGGACCAGCTCTTCTCTCACCCAGGTCCAACAGAGTTTCCCCACCAACCTTTTACTTTCTCTTTGGCATTTGTGGATTGAGAAGTTGGGGAAACTGCCACAGCTGCGAGTGATTCAGTCCCCTGAGGTCTGCTTTGCACTGGTCTTTGCTGTAGGTCTGTGCCAGTGTGGCCCTTGCAAGATTGCACTCAGCTTCCAGCCTGATGTGATACACCCTTCCTGTCTGCCTTCTAGGCTGCCTTCATTGGGCAGTTTGTTTCACTTTCTCATTTTGTAGGTTCTGTAGCTCTAAAAGTTGTTTAGAGTCATTTTTTACAGGTGTTGGAGATAAATGGGGAATGAGCTCAAGGAAATTCCTGCTTTTACTCTGCCATCTTGGCTCTGCCCCCTCAATTTCAACTGTTTTAGGAGGATTCTGAATATCACTTGGCAGGATGAGGTACCAGACACTGAGATCCTTACTGAAACTAAAAAAAAAAAAAAAAAATTCAAACTCTGCTTCAGAGAGCACAACTCCAATGGGCTGGCCATGTTGTTCAAATGCAAAATGTACACTTGCCACAAAAGTCTATTTTATGGAGAACTCACACAGTGCAAGTGTTCACATGGTAGTCATAAGAAGTGATACAAAGACACTCTCAAGGTTTCTCTTAAGAACTTTGAAATTGATTGTGTGACATGGGAGATACTGGCACAGGACCATATAGCATGGTGTGCCCACATCAGAGAAAGTGTTGTACTCTATGAGCAAAGCAGAATTGAAACAGCTCAAAGGAAATGCAGGATATGCAGATTTATAGTATGCAGCCCAAATGTTCACGCAGACTATTTGTGCTCGACCAGTGTTAGAGCATTCTGAGCTCCTACTAGTTTGATCAACCTCAGTCAGAAACATTGAACCAATCTTAGCATAGTGATGTTTTTGAGAATCGACAACAACCAACCAACCATGTTAGTTCCAATAAGCTTACTGATAACTTTATGGAATTTACCTCCTATTTGCCTTTTAATTTTCATTTCTCTCTTCTCTGTACGTATTTTGCTACCAGCTAGTCTCCACTCTCTGCATCTATTTTTTTTTTCTTTTTCACCTTTAGAGCCTAATTACACTTGGTCTACAATATCCTTCCTCTTTTCTTTACATTTATAAAAAACTACCTGTTTTTCCAGGTCTAGGTCAAGTCCTTCTTCATATACAAAACCTACCCTAACCAAGGCAGCCTGAAGTGTTTTCAACCCTGAATTTCTTTTCTAGTTATAAACTATTTATGAAGCAACTTGTCGTCTACCATTTGTATCTTTTTGATTTGCCTAAAACAATTGATTTAAATGGGTTTTTTTGTACTTTCATGAATGTTTATCTTTTCTCCCCAACTAAACTAGAAGCTCTTTGAGGACAAGAACTTGCTATTGTCATTTTAAGCCATTTGTTATTCTGATTTGACTTTAACATCACCCAAAAAAGCTAAGAAATTCAAATATTTGTTATTTGAAACATTTTATGAGTCTATGCTGATCTAATGAACTAAATAATTATAAAATATCCTTTCATTTTGGACTGTGTGAGCAGAATTAAAACCAGCACTTATTAATATCATAAATTTGAGATACAGAATAATATAGTAGATTGGTAAACCTAGAAGGGACTGACTTTCTCCTTAGTATAGATGAATAAACTGAAGCCGAGAGAGGTTATTTACCCATACTCCCGCAGCTAGTAATTGATGGAATCAAGACTAGAAATACTATTTTTAGATTTGATTGAGTATTCTTTACAATATAACAGGAAGGGGTTAATATAGCTGTCTTGTGCCTTGGAGTATCTTGTAAAGCTCATAATTATCCTTCCAATCCATTAACCTTTCTTTAGCTTCATTTGCTTCCCTTTACAATCTTGATCCTACAGTTAACCAGTTTAACAAGGCATTGTCTTCAGCTCCTGCCCCATTTGTCCTTCTGTTGTTCATGCTCTGTTAATCCTCAATTCAGAGTTATCACCAGCATCTACCTTCTCTGGTCCTACCCTTCAGAATATTGCTGGAGGGTGACATGAAATCATGCTGACTGGGTTCATTATAGTTTTTCATCATCAAGTCAATCAAGCCTTTTCTACAGGCCTGGCTATCTCTGACTCCTTATAATATTCCCTGCAAGCTGGCTTAATCTCTCTTTGATCTATGAACTCTAGTCTTTCTTTTTCAATAGCTGCTGTGCAATGAGGCAGCATTTCAGAATCGATAGAGTATTTCCCTTGGAGGCAGGAATATATGAGTTCAAGTCTCACCTCTGGCATAAATAGGTTGTATGACCATGGACAAGTGAATTAATTTCATAGAGCCCCAGACAACATTCAAATAAAATGCAGAATAGCTGACAATCAAATGAGAAATTTTAACAATGTTGGCCTGGCTTCTTCTTTTGCTTAAAATATGAAATCATCTGTCTTAAATTCAATCAACTCTCTCCTCCACAACCTATTTTGCAGAGCTTTTTGTTATTGGTAGTGTTTTTTTCTGTTGTTTTGGTTTGGGTTTTTGCTCTAATTTCAGAGGTTAAAATGGGTCATTCTCTTTGCTAAGGATAATCCCTCCACTTTTACCATTGAGCTATTGATCTCATTCATACATTACTATATTGAGCATTGCTGTCTTTGTCTATTTTTACTGGTTTACATCCAAAAGCAAAAGAAAACAAAAACAAACAAAAAACCCTCCCTTGGCCCTGCCCTCTCCCTCCAACTATAGCATGCTTTTTTCTCCCACCATTAAACTCCTAAAAAGATTGCCCAAACTTTTATGTCCACTTCGCCAAAATTCCTTCTCTCCTTAATCTCTCAAAATCTGATTTTGAATATCTGTCTTGTCTCTGAGAACACATATTGTTATCTCTATAACCTCCAGTGACTCATTAATTGCTAGACATGATGACATTTCCAGTGTTCATCTTCCATTATATTTTTGCAATATATAACAATGTTGAAGTCTCTCAAGGAAGGAAATTTTTGTATATGCCCCTTCCTTGAATTTTAGTTCTCCTACATTCTTGATTATTCCCTTCACAGTTCATTATCCTCATCTTTCCGCTTAAGTGTATCTCCAAAGACTCTATCCTCAGTAGTACTCTCTTGTGCCCCTACAATCTTCCCTCAGTGATCTCATCTACTGACATTAGTAGAATTGTCCCTTCACTTTCATATAAAGTATATGTTCACGTTAGTTGTGATGTAAAGAAGGATTAGAACTAATGGGAGAAGAAACCAAAAAAAACCAACAAAAGAAAAGGAGATCAAATAATATGCTTTCTTATGCAGTCACACTCTAAAGTTATTTCTCTGGATGTGGACAGCATTTTCCAACATGAGTCTTTTGGAATTGTCTTAGATCCTTGCATTGCTGAGAAAAGCTAAGTCTATCAAAGTCAGTCATTACATAATGTGTCTGTTACTGTGTATAATGTTCTCCTGGTTCTGCTCATTTCACTCAGCATCAGTTCATCTAAGTCTTTCCAAATTTTTCTGAAGTCTGCCTGCTCATCATTTCTTACAGCACAATAGTATTGCATTATATTCAAATATTACAACTTGTTTAGCCATTCCCAAATGATGGACACCCCCTTAACTTCCAATTCTTTATCTTCACAAAAAGATCTGGTATAAATATTTTTGTACATGTGGGTCATTTTCCCTTTTTTATGATCTCTTTGATATACAGACCTAAAAGTGGCATTGCTGGGTCAAAAGACTTATATAGTTTTATAACCCTTTGGGTATAGTTGCAAATTGCTCTCCAGAATGTTTGGATCAGTTTACAACTCCACCAACAATGCATTAGTGTATTAATTTTCCCACATCTTCTCCAACATTTATCATTTTCCTTTTTTGTCATATTAGTCAGTCTGATAGGTATGATATGGTTGCTACCTCAGAGTTGCTTAGATTTGCATTTCTCTAATTAATAGTATGTTAGAGCATTTTTTCATATGACCATAGGTAATTTTAAATTCTTCATCTGAAAACTGCCTGTTCATATCAACGACCATTTATCAATTGGGGAATGACTTGTATTCTTAAAAATTCTACTTAGTTCTCTATATATTTTAGAAATGAGGCCTTTATCAAAGACACTGACAGGAAAAATTGTTTCCCAGCTTCATGTTTCCCTTCTAATCTTAATTGTGTTGGCTTTGTTTGTGCAAAAACTTTTCAATTTAATATAATCAAAATCATCCATTTTGAATTTCATAATGTTCTCTATCTCTTGTTTGGTGATTAATTCTTTCCTTTTCCATAGATCTGACAGGTAAACTATTCCTTGCTCTCCTAGTTTGGTTATAGTATCAGTCTTTATATCTAAATTATCAGTCTTTGTATCTAAATTATGTACCTATTTTGACTTTACCTTGGTAGAGAGTATAAGGGGGTACTACTATGGTAATGTTTTGCATAGCTATACATGTACAACACATACTGAATTGCTTATCTTCCCAGCAGGAGTGGGTTACAAGGGATGAAGGGAATGGATCTGGAATTTGAAAGTTTAAAATTAAATGTTTCAAATATAAAAAAATAAGAAAACAGTGAATTTCCAAATAATTAGGTGTTCTGAGAATGGTAGGAGAAGGTACCATGCCTATATCCATATGATATTGACAGAGGGCAAAGATACACTCTTTCCTAAGAAACTTTGAATATGTCCTTTGAAATATGTATGAGGTTAAGTGAGTATTGTGTGTAAAGAATAATGGTGGTATTACTAAAATACAATCAGGACATGTGGATGCAGGGTTGTTAGGATCTTTCTTCCCCAACAAAATTAAAATATCCCTGAAAGCCCTTACCCTGTTTAACTATTCACAGTCACACAAGTGATATGAAAAACTGTTGAACATAAGATTTGAGGAATTGTTGAAATAAGTACACCTAGAGTAAGGGCCCAAGTTCCCTGATCTTGTATCCTTAACTGTGGCACTTTGTGTGATGGTGGTTGTAAGGGGCCATTTTGCAGAGTCTTGGGAAGTGGAGCAGGCTTTCACATATAAGAGACTGCTAGATACAGGCAGCCAGTTAACAATTGTATCATGGGACCAACAAGAACTTCAGAGGAATGTCCAGCTTTCTACTGGAGATTTTAGAGTTCAAACCACTGAGGAAATTGGTATCTTTATTCATGCAGAGGTATTTGATTCTCATTCACAGTGGCTGATTATGGGCAGTGTAATAAGAGCATACATATTATGAGTTCTTGGGAATCACTATAAACTTGTTTAATCATTTAGAATATAGCTTCTATGGTAGTTATTGTAGGTAGTATCCTATATTATCATGCGTAGTTAGCATTAAACATTATTGAAGGTGGGTAGAGGAAGATGCAACGAAATATATTTTCTCCCTAGTAAAGATGATGGAGACTGGCTGTGTGTGTGTGTGTGTGTGTGTGTGTGTGTGTGTGTGTGTGGCAGAATGTCCCTGGATGTTAATAGTTAACTATCAGGAATTGAATAGTATTTACCAAATCCATTTCTTATGTGATCCTGACTGAATATCCTAAGCCCCAAATGAGTAGTATACAATTATTGATATCAGTGAGAAATTCAGTTTGCTTACATCTGTCTCTTAGATTTACAGAAACTCTTTATCAGTTTTTCTAAACAGACTTGAAAGTCCATACTTCCTGTGGGGATTAATGTCTACCATTTTATTGACAATATAGTGTTTATTGTACTGTAATGCAGGACCTATTTCACTGGAATGAATGAGGTCATAGTGTCAGGAGCCTTTAATTTTATGGTTGTTCATATAGACAGTTTCTTGGATAAAAGTTTCATATCTCAAACATATAGATAATTTTGTCAAATTTATAAGAATGTGAGTCATTCCCCATTTGATAAATGGTCAAAGTATATGAACAGACAGTTTTCAGATGAATAAATCATATTCTATAAATAGGCATATGAAATATGGTCTAAATCATTATTGATTAGAGAAATGCAAATTAAAGCAGTCTTGAAACATCATCTCATACCTATCAGATTGACTAAAATGACAGAAGGGAAAAATGACAAATGTTGGAGGGGATGTGAAAAAACTGGGACACTAATAAGACTATCATTGACAAAGTCAATCATTTTGGAGAGCAATCTGCATTTTTGCCCAAAGAGTTATAAAACTGTTTATATGTTTTGACCCAGTAATACCAATATTATGTTTGTTTCCCAGGGTAATTGGGGAAAAAAGAAAAGAACCTATATGTTTTAAGATATTTATAGCAGCTCTGTTTGTTGTGGCAAAGAACTAGAAATTAAGGGGATGCTGATCAAATGAGGAATGGATAAGCAATTTGTCTTCTATGATTGTGATGGAATAACACTGTGCTGTAAGGAATGATAAGCAAGCTGAATTTAGAAAAAAAAACAGGAAAAGACTTGCATGAAATAATGAAGAGTGAAATTCAAGAGATGTTGAATACAGTAGCAGCAATATTGTTCAAAGAATAACTGTGAATAACTAAGCTATTCTAATTATTATAATAAACAAATAAACTACAAAGGATCTATGAACGAAGATTCTATCTACCTCCAGAGAAAGAATGATAAATAGAAGTATGCATAGTATGGTTGTGTGTTTGTGTGTGTGTGTGTCTGTCTATCTTGTCTGAAATGATGGTCTTCATTAGTGCAAGGTGTGGAGGGAGATAATTTAGAACTTAAAATGTAACAAAAAAAATAAATTTTAAAAAGAAATAAGAATCGGGTGATTAACTTAGAGATAACTCAAGAGTTTTCAGCTTGCCCATTTCAGGTTTAGTGATACATTGGATGGGGGAGAACCCAGATGATTAAAAATGCAGTCTATAATGAGCTACAGACTAAGAAGAAAAACTTCTTAGAATCTTTTGGTATTGGGGAACTCATGTTCTACATCTGCATGCTTTAATGGCTCCTATTTGTTAAATTATTCACAAATATCCTTCTTTTGAGTAGGGACAAAAAGAAGCTATGATGTTTAAAAACCTAAAGTAGTCTGCCCATCAGTCCCTCCCCTTGGGACCATACAGAAGCTTCTAGAAGTTTCTTTTCATAAATCCTAGCTAATTGAGCCTTTGACAGGCACAACAAAGGCAGCAACAAATTATATGACCATCGGTCTTCTAAATCCATAAACTTCCTGAAGCCAACACTCAGTATACTTTTTTTCTGGGAAATGATGCTTTCATATTATTTAGCTGTTGATGTTACCTAAACTAAAGATTAAGAAGGGTCATATTATGACCCTTTGTCTTGAATTACCCATTAAAATTGACTGAAACAAGATGGGTAGTGCTCAGGAGACTTCTGCTGTAAAATGGAAATGGTATATCCAAGATGTTACCTATCCTGGCCTCTCAAGTGTCTTTCTTTCTTTCTTTTATTTTTTTTTCTCTGCAAGACAATTGCAGTAATTATGTCAGGTATCTGAGACCAGATTAGAGCTCAGATCCTCCTGACTCCAAGGTTGGTGCTCCATTCACTGCACCACCTAGCTACCCCTCAGGTGTCTTTTGTGTACAATTTATGACAAGGTCAAAGATTGCCAGAGTCTGACACCTCTAGTCCCAAATGTAATGTTTTATCATCTCTTCTAGTTTACTTGGGCCCTGAGTATGATGACTTTTATCTTGAAGAATGTTGTTTTGCTTTGATTATGCATATTACTAGAAAGATATATACAATGTGACTTCAGTAGCTACTAATCTATAGATTGGGTGAAATTCTAAACTAAGGGATGGGGAACCCAGTGAGTCTTACCAATGTGTTAATCTGAGAACTATATCACTCCATGAGAAAGCTTGAGGGATAGAGAAGATAATTTTACTTATGATTATTCCTCAGAGGTGTCTATTGACTTGACAAAGGTCCTAGAGAGAAAAGAATTAGACAATTGAATGCTCTTACTTTGGGTTCATGATCAGTGAAATAATTTTGCTGTAATGGCAATGTATTGGCAAGCAAAGAAGTAGTTAACACCTTGTTTCATCTATTTAATTATTTAGCACCTTGTTTCTTTTCCAGTTTCTTTTAAGGCTTGTCCATTATTATATCAAGTCTTTTGTTAAGAAACAGAACTTGTCAACCCCCGTGGCTAATGCAATAGGAAAGGGCAGAACAGGGAGGAGCTTAATGACCATATATAAGGAAAAGTCCAGGCTGGGAGAGAAGTGGGAGGAAGCATGGCTGTGGCACCAGTACTTTGTCTGTCTGTTTTGATGTTACTTTGTCAGATTTGTCTGCTGATAGAGGATGTTGCTATTGTACAGAAGCCCTGGGACCTTCCTGGAAGCCCTGAAAGATGATTTTCTTGTTGCTATTTACAGAAGTCCTGGAGGAGGGTTTCAGAAGTCCTGGGGCTATACTGAGATTTGTGTTGAGTTCTCAGACTTTGTTGGTGGGTTTCTGTTGAGTTCTCAGACCCTGTTGGTGGGTCTGTGTTGATTTCACAGGCAGATAGTAAATTGATGATGGTGCCAACAATGTGTATGAGTGTTACTGTGGCTCTTTTAAGTTTTGTCTTCTCAGAAACAGGAACTGTGAAAGACTTGAGGTGGACTGGACAATGTGAGCTTCAATATGGAACTGGAACTGGATGAGGAGCTGGACGAGAGCTAGACAAGGAGCTGAGAGATGCCTGCCTTTGAATCCAAGTGACGGTTGGGTAGATTTGGGCAGGATGAGGGACAGCAAAAGAAGAACCATGGAAGCTGAGAGCCAGCCTCAAGTCAAGATGAAAGAAGACTTTACTTGGATACTGTTTATTGACTGATAAGATCATGCTTTACTGTGACCTATGTGTAGAGAACTTTGACCTTTGTATTTTGTTTCCTTTAAGAAGGCCTGCTCCTTAAGGATGATAGAGTTAAGGACTTACTGAATGATATCTTTTGTTTAAAACTATGTGACCACTTTGGTGAAAACTATGTGGCCACTTTTGTGATAACCTGTTATGCTATAACATTGGGAGTGCTTTACTTTGGTTTCTGTCAATGTTTTACCTTAGTTTATTCCTGAATAAATAAAGAGTTCACTGTTCTATGTAATCAGAACCTTGAAGCTGTTCACAGCAGCAGTCCTCTGGAAAGCTGCTAGTGCTAGGCTTTACATGTTTTTCCCAACAACCTGTTGTTTGTGGAGCATGTTAATACCCATAAGCAACAATGATATGCATACATTCAAACTGAATAACAAAATTGATTCCTTCATAAGAAAAATAGAGATTAGAGACTGTTCAGTCATCATTCAGGATATGGACATAGTGGTTTATGTAGGACCAGTCAATCTTCTTAACCACAAGTGATGCTGCCACCTTTGCCCAGGGATGCTCTTCATGCCAGTAAGAACATCAACTTTGAAGTATCAGCATGGTATTATCCCACACGGTTCTTAACCCACCGCTGATTAGTAAATTGAGTTTATTGGTCCTTTTCCACTATCAGAGGATAAGAAGTTTACCTTCAAACTCTAGTTAATAACTATTCAGGAAATGATATAACAATACAGGTCATGTTATTACCGTGGCAGCCACTATCAAGGCCATTACAGGACATGTCCTTTTCCCCTGTGATCTTGTCTTATCTCATAAGGATAACTATTTTAGATCAAAATTGTTCTGAGATTGGGCTGTTGGTCACCATAATTATTGGGCTTTCTATCTTCAACACCATGTCCAAGAATCTGTTATCATGGAACACTAGAATGCACTCTTTAAAAAAAAAGCTTTTTTTATCCTTCCTCTGTTTAACAGGGTTAGATATTCTGTTTCCCAGAAGCCATGCTCATCAAATCAGTAGTATTCCAGGGAGAGGGATCTACAATCTAAGCATTTATTGGATCTGTCCTTTTGGAGGACTTGCCTAACCAGGAAAGATTCTTTTTGGATATAGCACAAAGAGAACTTCTCTCTGGCAGCTAGGCAGCACAGTGGGTAGAGCACTAGGCCTAGAGTGAAGAAGACCAAGGTCAAATCCAACCTAGAAAATTACCAACTGTATGATCCTTGGCAAGTCATTTAACCCTGACTGTCTCAGTTCATCATCTGTAAAAATCCAGTATCTTTGTCAAGAAAACCCCAAATGAGGTCACAGGGAGTCAGACATGACTGAAATGACTAAAAAAAAAAAAAACAAAAGAATGTCTCTGATCCTTTCCTGTTCCATCTTCTGTGTAGGGCAAAACAGGCCTTGATGTTTTTGTCTAATAAAAGTAGTAAATACGCATAAAAGCCCATGTAGAGCACTTTAAGGCCTACAAAAGCACTTTATATATGTTATCTCATTTGATTCTCACAAAAAACTTGTGGGGAAGCTGCTTGTATTATTCCAATTTTAAAGCTAAGAAAATCAAGGCTAGGAGAGATTGTGATTTGTCCAGGTACTCAGACAGCTTCTTTCCAGCAAGATTACTGGGGGAAAGGGGTTGGAATTAGTTGGAGGTGCTATACTTTTTAATGTGTGAGGTAAAATTATCTTGATTACTTAGAGTTTATTTTAGAGAGAGAGAGAAAGGAATTTTTTCGTATATTTGACATGAATTTTAAGTCCTTAGATGAATGGGAAAATTTTTCATTGGTTACCCTGGGCTCACCTAATGGATATGAAATCTGATTTCAACTTGGGACTTGGGATAGGTTGCATGTAAGAGGCCTATGCCTTCTCATCTATTTTACTTCAGATGATCCAGACCTGTAGCATGGTCCAATGACAGTGTTAAAGAAAATATCCATTTGATGGAGCTTGTGTTCCTCATTTTGCTTCTGGCCAACATTGTTTTGTTCTAGATTTGTATAAACTGCCCTTAATATCACTTGCCCAATATTTTTTACTTTAAATTCATCCATTCATTCATTCATTCATTCATTCATTCATTCATAGACTGTGTCACCCTATCTTGCTCAGGCTAGAAGTATAGTGGCTGGCCTCTCATAGCCCTAATTACATTACTGATCTTCTCCAGAGTTTTGAGATGGTTCATTTCCTGTATTATTGTAGCTCAAGTCTCATGGCCCCTCACTCTTAAAGGCTTATCATATTCATACCCGATAGTGCAGACCAAAAAGTTTAGTATACTTCAACTCGGCACTCCCAAGCTTCTGTTCTACCAGTCTCATCCTCCCCAAAAGCCCCTCCTCTCTGTCCCCAGAGACAGGGACTACAAACATGTGCCACTACACACAGACTTTACTCTTCTTAAATAATTATTGATATAGTTTTATGATTTTTAAAATTGTATTAAGCACCTCCAGCCAAGGTTTATGGTTGTTTTTAAATTGTTTTGAGCCTTAAAGTTCAATGAGGGGAAATAAATAGGGAGGTTTTTTTTAACAGAGGATGATAGATAGTAGGATTTGGAATAGGCTCCTTGGGCTATTTCAACTTTTGTGGTACTCTACAAACCTGGTAGTTTGAATTATAGTTATTAAAACTTTCCCCATTTTGATATATTGTGTGTGGGTCAGCATAAGAAACTAAATGAGAATCTTTGGGGGAGGGGGATTTTGCAGAAGCCCTAGATGATAGCAAAGGTCAGCAGATGACAAAGAAAAAGTCTAGAAACTCAGGAATGCATAAAATATATGTACAATATTGTATAATATAAGCACAAATTATACAATAAGTTACTGTAAATACCCCATAAAAGAAAAAAAAATCAGATTTCTTCTCTGGTATGAAGGGAGGGTCAAAATTTTTGTGTGGTTTTTCTAGATTGTGGGGTCACTGGGCCCCTAAGCCCTGTGATATGGAAGGGATATCTGTATAAATAGAGTACTTTGGGTGAAATTATGGAAAGGTAGTCAGAGGTCTTTTTTTTTAACCAGACCTGTGTTTTTTATTGGAATAAATCAGTACTTACTCTTGTTGACTTATAAAGTTGTATAGAGATCCCTAAGTATTTATGGAAATTCCTTGGCCTCCTAGTTGCAGTTAAAATCCTACCTTCTACAAAAACCCTTTCCCAAACTGCTTTTAATGCTAGTACTTTCCCTCTGTTGATTATTTCCAGTTTATCCTGTATATAGCTTATTTGTACACAGTTATTTTCATGCTGTCACTTCCTTTACACTATTAGCTCCCTGCCTTTTACTCTATCTCCAGGGCTTATCACAGTCCTTGGCACATTGTAGGCATTTAATAAATGTTTACTAACTTGGTAATGCAACCAGCTTCCCAATCAGATCTCTTTTTCTAAGATCTAAGTGCCTTCAGATCCCTTAATTCCTTGAGTTTTTGATCTGGTGACTACAGAATGATGATTGTATTTTGTATCCTTTTTATTCTTGGACTTTGTGCTTTTTATTGATTAATTATTAATGTAGTTTTTAATTGGATTTTTTGGTTCTTGAGTGTCTGTTGAATTTAAATTAAAGAAAAAAACCAACTAGTCGAACCTGCTACATTGGGCCAATTTTAGACTTGGCCTACAATTTTGCCATTGGCAGGCTCACTGAACCTCTCTCTGAATCTACTCCTAGGGTCAATATCCCTAATTTGTCCTTTTCTCAGTGTCATCTTTCCCTTCACTTATGAATTTAATTTTTTTAAATATTCCAAATTTATCTATTCTGCCACAACTGACTCTTGAAAACAGAAATATATTTTCTGATAGAATGGTGGTACTTGGTTGGAGAAGGGCAGGACAGAATATCTGTAGTTAGGCAGCTACTTATTTTGGGGGGAGGAAAAGAAGACATAAAAACAACTCCTGTCCTACACAGCTGAATTTCCTTTATGCTTTTCCAAAATGCCAACACAGAATTCAAGAACTCTTTCATGCTTTCAAGCAATATGGCTGTATATCAGAATAAAAGATTAATGATGTGAAAATAAAAGCATTAACACTCAGTGAAATGAAACCAAATAATTTTGAAGCACAAAAGTTATTTAAACTGGAAGCAAAATCGACTTAGAAATATGATAGAACAAACACAGCTAAAGCGTTAGACATCTGCAAACTAAATTATTAAAAATTGTTTATAAAATGAGATTTAAATATACCCAGTGTCACATAGAATATTCCAAGTATTAGAGAAAAATGAAGCACTTCTTCTTGGGGCTGTTAGTGGATAAAAAGCAAATGTAGTATTCAATTTAATAAACATTTATTAAGCACTTACTATGTACAAGGAATCATGTTGGGCAAATGATGAAGATGGTATAGTCCCTACTTTCAAGGAATTAGTACCCTAACAGGGTACTATGGCATGTAAATGGCATAGGGAAGGGGGAGAGGACAAGGGAGGGATCTTTAGAGGGAAGCGTGAGGGAAGAAGTAAAAGGGGGGTAAAGAAGGGCATTTCAATTTACAGGAAGAGGAGGATAGGGGAGGGATCTTTGCAGTTAAATAAGTAATAGAAGGGCAAGTTAGTGGATAGAAGTGAAGTAGAAGAGGTGGGAGGGATAGGAAACAAGAGATGCACAAACATAAAAACAAAGATTAGGAGACTACATGTCAGAATGTATATATCTATGTATGTGTGTAAATGTGTATGTATATATCAATAGCTATAGAAAAACATATCCAAACTTTATTGTAGCCTTCTGGGGAAGAGGGGGAGGAGAAAAAAGAACAAAGAAAAAAGTGCACAGCAGAGAACAAAAGAAAACTTACAAGGAAGCAAAGAAAAGATGGACAATTCTCAACAAAACATGTATTATTTATCATACAGGCTTTCTTGAAATGAAAATTTATTGTTACATAAAAAAAAGACATTAGGAGGAGAGTGAGATCACTGTCAACTGAAGGGGTGGAGGATAGGCTCAGCACAGGAAGGGGACAGATTAGGGAAGGCTTTATTGAATATATTGCAACTAACCTTGGTGAGGCCTTGAAAAAAGAAGAACTTTTTCAACAGGAAAAGACACAGAAAGTGTATAGTCCTGGCATGAGAGAAAAGCTCTTTAGAATACAGAAGACAGAGAGGAGGAACATATTTTAAGAGCTTTCTTAAATGCTGGGATACAAATACAATCAAGTAATTTAGATATCCTCTGACCCCAGGGAGTTTATGTTTTAACTAAATGGGGGGGGGGGGGTTATAGATCAACAGATTAATGGAAACTAAAGGTAAGGAATGAACATGTGGCAGCATGGTAGTGAAAAGATAAGAAGGGAGATGGAGGCCTGATTCCAGGGAAGATGAGACAAAATCTTACCTAATCGAGGCTAGTACACTAGGGGCAGAATCCCAAGGTTCTAGCCAAAGGGATGAAGGGGAAGCAGAAGCATCCAGTTTGATTGAAATCCAATGTCTTAAGAGGAATACTATGGCGATATCCCTGGAAAGTTCATTTGGTATCAAACTGTGGAGTGTCTGCAAGGCTGGTATTATTAAATAACCCATATTAAAAGTCATAGATGCATCTCCCAATATTAGGGATTCTACAGTTCTTTGAAAAAGTCATGTTTCTCTTTTCTAAGAAGTCAAGATACTAGTTCATAATGTTGTCTTTCCCCCCTATTTGAACACAAGGGTATTTTGCAGGTTACAAACATGGTATAAGGCAACAAGCATTCCTTAAGTGTTAGCTATGTGTCAGGCACTGTGTTGGGTTCTAAGTAAACAAATACAAGAAAAAGAATTAAAATGTTCCCATCATCAAGGAGTTTATACTATAATAGAGGAGGGTAACTCATAAAAGGTAGCTCAAAGTGGAGGAAGGAGGAGGTGTCTGTACATGTTATCCAAGTCTGCAAAATGGGAAAAAGAGGAAAGAGAGAAATAAAGGTTGATTGGTCTGGCCCACTCCCCAAAATGAAGCCTTTGGGAGAAACTGACCAATGGGAAAAGGGGGATACTATGGCTGAACACTGTTCTGGGATAAGAAGATAGCAGAAGTGAATGGATATTCTAGGTTGAGACACCAAGGGATTAAGAAAGTTCCAAGATGAGATGCCAAATGAGACAATAATGACAAATCAGAACTAATAGGAGAATAAACATCCTCCAGCATTGATCCTTCTCCAAAATGTGGTTCTCAGGGTGGAATTCACCAATGGGAAAAGGAGATCATACTTCTCTCATAAGAAATCCTAATTGAAAGAATTCAGTTTCCCCCCAAACAAAGAAAATAACCCAAGGCTGCATACTCCAAGACACAGTGTTAAATTAAACAGTTCAGTTCATAAACAATAAATTCTGCCAACCATCAAGAAAGAGATATTCAAATACAAAGGAAATATATTTGCATAATGCAAGGCTATTCTGAATCTACTAGAAAAGGAGGGACTGCAATAATTTGTTTTGAAGAGCTCTTGGACCTCAGGATGCAGCCTGGGGTCCCCTATCCTGCAAATTTGAGCTTAAGAATATGGGACAAATGATGGATGTTCAATAATAAAGAATTTGAAACATTTTTAGAGAGAAAATCAGAAGTAGAGAGAGTTTTTTTTTGGCTTCTCAAACAGCCCAAATGACAGAATTACAAGAGGAGAGAATAAACCCAGACAGCAGTAGCAACAGTAAGAAATGTCTTTCTAAGTACACAAGATTACAAGGATGAAACTCAAAATCTGGTAAATATAACAGTAAAGAGGCAGGCATGGGGAGGGCGGGAGGGGGATGATGTTGACAACCAGCCTGAAGGTGAATGCTTCTTTTATGGGACTATATTACAGCAAGAGAAGGTACATGAAGGAGACGGGGGAGAGAAGCCGGGGCACAGAGAAAAGGGAGTAATGGGCCAGTGTGAAATCAAGGGCTAGAAATGAGGGAAAGGTGACCTTTGTATTCTCAGAACAGAAATACCTACAAGGGGGAAATCATGGAGCCCAGCAAGATGGCGTCCCCCAAGTGCTCCCTGAAAAATACCCAAGTGATGGCCCAAATTTTAAAGGTTATGAAGATCACAGAACATGAACCAAGGGTCATCAACCAGATACTGGATTTCTCCTTCCACTTCGTCACCACGATTTTGGACGACGCCAAGATTTACTCAAGCCACACCAAGAAGCCTGCAGTGGATGCGGAAGACGTGCAATAGCCATCCAGTGCAGGGCCTACCAGTCCTTCATGGCGCCACTGCAGGGGGACTTCCTGTTAGATATCGCCCGGCAGAAGAACCAGACCCCACTGCAGCTGATCAAGCCGTACTCCGGCCCCCGGCTCCAGCCGGACCGCTACTGCCGAATGGCGCCCAATTACCGTCTGAAGTCCCTGCCCAAAAAGGTGCCTGCCGCAACGGGCAGAATCACGATGCCACCTCGCTGTCGCTGGCCTGCCAGAGGTTCACTGTGCGGATCCCAGCCTCGCAGAGCGCCTCCGTCAAAACCGCGATGCCCATGGCGCCCACCTTGCAGAACATCCTGACCAGCCCCTCCCTCATCAGCTCCAAGAACATTCTCATCATCACGAACTTGGTTTCGTCAAAGTCCTCATCTTCGTCATCATCTTCACAGAGAACCCCCGCCGAGTCCTCATATTGTTGAAAAGGAAACACGAAGAGGATAACGACTATGACAATGTGTAAAGGACAGAAGCCGGCCCTGGCATCTCTTTAAGGCTAAACATCTCCAGCCCATTCAGCTATCTTTATACAACATGGATTCAAAATTCTTCACCATTATGCTCTTTGGACAAGGTCCTGCTTATCAGTGTACCTTCTAACTGTGATGTCATGGTGAAACACAGCTTCCAGAAGAATTCTTGATATTATTGTTGCTTCCTGAATGTGTTGTTTCCTTTGAAAAAAAGTATCCAGTTCCTCTTGCTTGTGGGGTAGGAAATACCCCACATATTTTCTCACTTGAAAAAACAAGCATCCCTTTTCTCAGAACTAGTTCACCATCTGGCTATGGCCAAAGTCATGAACCTCATCCAAATGAACTTTTTCAAATGCTCCTTTTCATAGGCAACCACATCATGTTCTGGTTGCAGTTAAATTAATATGAAACCTAAACAGAAACCACAGCAGCCCAGTTTTGAAAGAGATATTTCATGATGGTATGTAAATGACCCTTTATTTTTTAAAAGAAATGAATAAACACACATTCTGGCAGGTCCTTCTCATCTGGGAAGGCTTCAGGTATGCCCTCAAAAATAAACTTTACCTGCTGAGGACCAGCCCAGCTAAGTGCAAAAGAGAATCATCATAAAAATATAAAATGACCCTCTGCTCTGTACAGCAGACATAAATTCCATGGTGACAGTGAATGGTGGGAAAGGAATACTTTTAAGACTTGGTTCTTAGACTGTCTGGAAAATGTAACTGTTGTTTTAAGTCTGCAATCTTTGCTTACCAACTGATAATTCTGAAGGAACTAAAATATCAATGGGCACATTGTTATTATAAATGTAAGCCAGGAGACATGAAGTTGTTGGTTAAATGGAAGTCTGCTTCTCAGGTTGGGATATGTTTCATCATGTAGCCAGAAGCCACAAGGACGTCATTCTATGGGATTTGAGCTTAGAATACTGTCTCCTTCCCTCAAGTCCCTTAGTTAGAGAAAGGGAAAGTCACTGCAGGTTGAGAACCTGATTTAAAAACATAACGGAGAAGTGGATTATTAAAAGCAAAATCTATGAAATGGCACATATCTTGTGATCAAATAACTCTCCCTTGGGCCCAAGGAAATAACTCCCAAGGAAATAACTAAAATAAGTAAATAACTAAATAACTAAAATAACTTAAAAAAAGTTATTTTACAAGTGATCTTAGCACTGCTTATAAAATTGGAAACAACCGAAATAACCACCAATTGGGAAATGACCCAATAGCTTAACGATACTAATATGCCAGTAGTTTGCATTTAGATAGCACTTTATAGGGCACTTTCTTCACAGCCTAGTAACACAGGAAGTGTGCTGTTACCCCATTTTACACACAACTGGGATAACAGATGTTGAGTGAGTTGTCCATGGTCATACTGCTAGTTAATGTCAGATCTGGGATTTCAAGGTATTCTGGCATTAAATCCAGTGTTCAATCCACTATATAATAATTATGAAACATGTATGATATGTGGAAACATGCAAATGGTGTATGTGAAATCATATTAAGTTAAAAAAAATAATACATGATAGAACTCTTCAGACATGTACAGAGATTTCCAAAGGTGCAAAGGAAATATGGAGAGATGAAGATAGCATGTTCATTCACTTCTGGAATGTTGCTTAAATTCCTAATAAAAGAAAAAATTACAAAAGTTTTAGTAAAAATAAAAGTACCTACAAGGGAAAGGGGGAGGAGGAGGGGGAGAAATTATAAAGAAGGAAAAAGGAAAAAGTCCTTACTTTAGGGGTGGGATGATGAATGCTCCTAAGGGTAAAGAGAGATGAAGACCTTACAGTGGATGAAACCTGAACAATTTGTACCTTTAAAGGCTACTTGTCCTGGGAGGGACAGGGGTGGAACCCGGGGAGATAACTGGCACATGAAGACATAGCAGGACAGCATGGACTCAGGGAGGAAATTTCCAGACTAATGTAGAATAAAGAGGCCAATAATAGAATGTATATATTAGTGGAACAGAGAGAGGAAGGACCCTATCATTAGGAAGAGTTCTCTCTGATACATAAAATACTTAGCATTATTCTGTCAGTGAGGCACCACAAAAAAGGGTAATCCATGGGGTATGTAAGATCTGCAAGGCAGTGGCAGGAAACACCTGGAAGGCAGAACCTAGAATGGATACCTTAGAAACCTGATTGTATAAAGAATACAGAGAATAAAGAGAAACTAGATGATTATTGGGGTCACAAATCTGAGGATGAGGGTGTAAACAGAAAAAAATGGACACTGAAAAGAGTAAGAAAAATCATTTTTTTGAAAGGAGTGCAAAAATGAACTTTTAAAGGGGTGACTAGGTGGTACAGTGACTAGAGCACCAGCCCTGGAGTCAGGAGGACTTGAGTTCAAATTTGACCTCAGGCACTTAACACTTACTAGCCATGTGACCTTGGGAAAATCACTTGACCCCAATTGCCCTGCATTTCCCCCTCCAAAAAGAAAAAAAAGAAAACATTTATGAATAAGACTAGCTAAAGGAAAGGAGAAGGAAGGGGAATCTGTGTGGCTCACTGAGAGGAAAGAGGAGAAAGAAATAAAAGCAGTAGAGAGGGAAAAAAATAAAATTCTGAAGTGAAAAAGAGTAACAAATACAGAGAGGGAATCATGAGGGTACAGAAAAAAGCCAGTGGGAAAAAGGTCACCTTAAAAGGAGAATAAAATACAAAAATGGAAGGATCATAATACTGTGTTTACAGTAGAAAAGAGATAAAAATTATAACAAAGCAACAACAAAAACCCTTGGTAACAGATGGTGGAAAAATATAAGCCAAACTCTCATAACTTTAACTGTGAATGGATTAAATAATCCAATAATTTTTTTTAAATGACAGATTGGATAAGAAAAGAAAACCCTGCAATCTGTTGCTTACTAGAAACACATTTAAAAACAGATAAAAGCAAAATAAATATGAGGGGATTGGAAAAAATTTCTATGCATCAAGTGAATAGAAAAAAAAATCAAGAGTTGCCATTTTGATATCAGGAAAAGCAAAAACATTCAACAAAAGGGGACAAACACAAAAACTATATTATTTTCATAGGAACAAACCAATATTTATAATAAATGTATATGCTCCAAAAGCCTTAGTGTCCAAATTCATAAAGGAAATGTTATCAGAGTTTCAAAAGGACATAGAAAATAACAAGTTAGTGGCAGGAGACTTCAAAATATCTCTATCAGTTTTGGATAAACCCAAGAGAAAGATAAACAAAAGGGAAAATATTTATTGAATATATTGCAACTAACCTTGGTGAGGCCTTGAGAAAGAGAACTTTTTCAACAGGAAAAGATATAGAAAGAGTATATTCCTGGCATGAGAGACACGCTCTTTAGAATACAGAGGACAGAGAGGAGGAACATATTTTAAGAGCTTTCTTAAATGTTGGGATACAAATACAATCAAGTAATTTAGAAATTATATTTAGAAATTTAGAAAACATATTGGTTTTGGATAAATCTAACAGAAAGATAAACAAAAGGGAAAATATTCAACTGAAAAAAATTTTGGAAAAAGCAGAGTTAAGAGACTTATGGCATCTTCTAAATGGAACAACAAAAGTATATGTATATATATATATATATATATATATATATATATATGCATATATACATAACACACATATATCTCTGTGCCCCATGAAACTTTTACAAAAATTCACCCTGTGCTAAGACATAGAGATATTGCAAATATATGCAAAAAAAGGCAGAAATAGTCATGCCATCCTTTATAGACAAGGTAATAAGAACAGAAATTATTTCAGGGACCCCCCCAAAAAAGATACCCCTAATGGAAAAACAATAACTATTTGTGGTAGCTAGGTGGCATAGTGAATAGATCACTAGCCCAGGAGTAAGGAGAACCTGAGTGAAAATACGAACTCAGATACTTAATACTTACTAGCCATGTGACCTTGGGCAAGTCACTTAATCCCAATTGCCCTGCATTCCCCCTCCAAAAAGAAAAAAAAAAAACCAATAACTATTTAGAAGTAAATAATGATGCAACAACATACTAAAATTTCTGGGATACAGCTAAAGTAGTCCTCGGAAGGAAAACCATATCCTCACAATTATACATTAACAGAATTGAAAAAGAGAAGATGACTGACCTAAAAATGCATTTTAAAAATTAGAAAAAAAATTTTTTTTAAATTAGAAAATTAACAAAAAATCCTGAAATTAGCACAAAAGAGGATATATATAATTAAAGGAGAAATAGATAAATTGGAAACAAAAACCCCTAAAAATGATGAGACTAAAAGGTGATTCTTTGAAAAAACTAATATAATTGATATACTCTTAACTCACCTGATTATAAAGCCAATCAAGCCCAAACAGTGACCAAATAGGTTTTGATCTGGGATCAGAGTGATTTGGGATAAAGGCTGGTCTTATATTAACAAAACACAAGAAACCATAAAGTAAAAGTAGCCTGCAATTGTCTGGAGGTTACACAGAATGAATGGCTGGGCTGGGTTAGGGACACAATGAAGGGACAGTTGAAAGGATTATACTGGGATGAACCCCATATTTCAGGCAAATGCCAGGGATCTGGGTTCAGGGGCTGGGCTACTGAAATTTATGGGAAAGTTCAAGGACTGAGGGTCTTTTTTTTTGGGGGGGGGTGTCCAGCTCCCATACCACATCATTTTTACTTTACCAGTGAGGAAAGTGAGGCTGAGGTAGGTCAGGGTCAAACAGCTTTTTGACTCTCTCAGATTCAAATGGCAGATAGATGCCCCTTTGGCTGAATTCAAGGCAGAAGTAGAACTCAAATCATTCTGATTCCAAGTCTAGTACTCTATATCCACTAAGGCACATACATAGATACATACTTAAATATGACTATTCAGACATAAAATTAGAATGAAATAAACAATAGACATTGAAACACTTAGTGTGGGCATGTCATTCTAACCCATGACTTTCTTCCTAATCCAGATAGTCAACCCTTTTCCACAGAAGCACTGAAACAGCCAAAAGCTTAGTTCCTCCAAGCTACCTTCAGGAGGAAACCAGAAGGAAGGCAACCACCCATAGTACTGCCCTACTCAAAGGAAAAACTTAATGTAGAGGTGAAGGGGTTACCCATAAAGAAGGTTAGGGTTGCTCTGGAGACACCAAAATAACAACACACTGGGTCCTGCCAAATGAATCCGACTCAAGTCTTCTCTCAGCCAAAGAAAAGTAAAGTTTATTAAAAGTTCACTTGTATTGGAAACAGAGTAAGTGTGTGCTAGGTCATTCTATGGTGCTTTCACCATTCTATGGTGCTCTCACAAACATGGAGACAAGATGCGGGTCTTATACAGAAGGTTGTTCTAGGAATCTAGGGATGGTCTAGAGGAGGAGTTTGGGGAGAGTCTTCAGGAGGAGTTAATGAGGTCAATGAGTGATTAAGGGTGGAAGGCCACCTGGAGAGTACAGAAAATGGTGGGCTAGGCCAGTTCAAGTGTGTATTGATATTTTGATAGTTTCAAAGAAATTTCAGGGAAATCTAGTAAGTCTTATGGCCTCTTGCAAATGCCTCATCAGATGGGAAAATTTAATCAGATTCCAAGAGTGGTTCCCAGAGCCTGTACCTCAAGGCCTCAAGGAGAGGTCAAGGGGGATCCCAGAGCCCATAACTCATCAGTGGGGTAACTCAGAAAATCAGCGTACCCCAAAGGTGTTTTCTTTCTTTATTTGAATCTCAACTCAGTCAGAAGTTAGGATCAGGTTTTAGTTTTCTTGCCTAGACCACAGCTCTTCCCATTGTTTGAGGTTAAAAATGTTGAGGTTTAAGGGTGCTTGAGACCCCAAAATACTGATATGCCAGGTCCTGCAGAATGAATTTGACTCAAGCCTTCTCTCAGCCAAAGTTTATTAAAGATTCGCTATACTGGGTAGACTCTTTAGGAGCCTAAGCATTTGTGAAACATGATAAACCAGCCAGAATAATCTGACACAAACTGAATCTGAGCTAGATTGAATCTGAGTGCCCTCATGGAGGCAAGATGGATCTTATATGCCTAAAGACTGTGGGAGGGACCTAAGAGTGGTCTAGTAATCTGAAGAGATGGGAGGAGGTGTCCAGAGAGGATCTTAATGAAGCTGAAGTCAGACTGCCTGAACCAAGAGAATGGGATTTTGATGGGATTAAGGGTGGGAAACTGCAGATGCAATCCAACACTGGAAGCCTGGGCTAGTTTAAGGGTAATAGATTTGGTCAAAGATATTTTGATAGGATCAAGGGTGGGAGGTAACTGAAGGCTACCTGGAGATAAGAGACATTGGAAGGCTCTGTTAGGTTAAGGCTAACAGAGATTCAGTCATATTGATAATGGAAGACTTATGGCTTCAGGGGAATGCCAGATCAAGTGGGAAGATTCAAGGGGGTTCCCAGAGCCTATACACCATCACTACCAGTAAGAGTGAGGGAGAGGCACTTTCCTTCTCTGGGGTATAAATAGCCTGGAACCTCCTTCCTGGTTTCAAATGCTACAAAACCAAACACATAGGTGTCACCTAATCAAGCACCTTTATTCAAATTGCTTCATGTTCAGCCAGTTCTACTTTTAAACTGTTGGCTTTCAGTTTTTTGTTTATCCCCAGCTTTGAGATTTGGGGGAGCGGAGCCCAAGGTACTTCTTGATGGGGTGTTTTACATTAAAACTGTTAAGCTGATGAAGTTTGTTGTTTGTAGAATCCTCCCATCTCCCTTCCTCTGTTCTTCCTTTCTCCAGGTATCCAAACTGCTCTTTCTTTACCCAAGGTGTTCATGCTGTATTCTAGGTACCTAGAACACCCCTATCTGGAAAATCCTTGTTTAACTAAGTTACACTTTTTCTTCCTCTATTGAATCAAAATTCCCATTTTTTTTCAACTCAGTTAATTTCAACAACCAAAGGAAAGAATCTGACTGAATTCATTCACTGGAAGTTGTGGATGATTGTGTTTACTTTTGTAAAGAACAACATTGTAGGACAAAGAAATTACTCTTTAATAATAATATTTCAGCAGAGATATTTTTGAACAGATCCTTAGAATCACATCAATTAAGGAACTACCTACTTCCTTCTAAGTTGGCCTTAGGGTAGGAAGCTATTGAAAAGAAATGGAGACAATATAGGTTTCTTTTTTTTTTCCTAAGCAGGTCATCAGCCATCTTTTATTGGGCAGTCACAGTAGTTGGTACTTAAAGATGCATGCTAGGAGGCTGGAATGATCCATATAAACCATCACCTTGGTGTAGATTAAAGGAAATGTCACAGACACACAGGTGAAATAAATATTCATACATAAACAGAATTCACAAGAGCCTACTGAGAAGAAAAGGCAGGTCAGGAAGTGTTGATAATTAGAAAGCAGTGAATGTATAGCTAATACTAAGAGGGCAAATTAGGCTGAAAAATTGTACTGATAATTTGAAACTCCAGCAAATATTGAGAACATAATACCCTGAAAGAGTAACTTCATTTCACTTTGTATTAGAGCCAAAGGATCCATTGCTTTAAAATGTTGTCAACAGAGGTGCTGATAGCAGCATTCAATTAGGAACTAAATTATAAACTAATATTTATTTTAAATGTTTGCTCCCTGGGTTATTCTCATGGGAAAGACTGAATCTTCCCTTGTCTTAAGTATTTAAAAGACTTTTTGTAATAGCATGGGGAGGACATGTTCTGGACTGCTCTGGAAAATGATGAGAAAAATTGTCCTTTGCAAATCCAAGGGATTCCATTCTGGGACAATTTGGTCCAGACATTTCTTTTGGATATGCTATCAGAATAAGCCTTTTATAATCTTTTTTTTTTCTTCTTGAGCATTTAGGATTTCCTTAAATCGCTTGACCTTTCGAGAAACCCTTTCTTTGTAGGAATTGCTGAAACTACAGAAAATGATAGGAACTTCTGTTAGTGTGGGGGAGGAGACCTTGTGCCCACAAGAGACATTGTCCAATAAAGAATACTCTACATGGAGTAAACCAGGGCAATGAGCCTAGTTGGTGGATCAAGAGGAATATTTCAGTTTTGTCCTTGATTTTAGAAGCTAAATCTTCTCATTGTCAACTTCCTCTTTTCTTTCCTCAAATAGACTGCCATATTCTATTAAAAAGATGGGCCCATAATAAATATCACAGCATTTGCAAACATGTCAACTACTTATTCCAAATATTTAATCAATTCACCTGGATATCTTTTTTTTTTTTTTGCTTTTTGGAGGGAAGATGGGGTTAAGTGACTTGCCCAAGGTCATACAGCTAATTTTTGTGTCAAGTGTCTAAGGCTGGATTTGAACTCAGGTCCTCCTGATTCCAGGACCAATGCTCTATTCACTGCACCACCTCGCCTCCCCACCTGGATACCTTTTCAATAATATTTAACCAAAAATTGTGATTGGAGTATGAACACAGTAAGTGCTTAAATGTTTATGGAATTAAACAAATCATAGGTCAGTCCTACCAAAAGACATTGAAATTATTCATAATATATAGTAGAAATGTTAATGTCAGTCAAATACAAATCTCTGATACCTATGACAAACATTTTTTTTTATTTTGTACATTTCCCGTGAGTCAATATTCTTATCAAATTGTTTTTTAATTGGCCATATTATTCATGAAAAGAACTCATATAAATCTGTTTCCCTTTTTAAGCATTAGCTAAAAATTTGCATGTTGAATTGGTTGAAAAATCCCTACAGACACATTTTTTTTTTCTGGAGAAAGATGCTATTACGTACAGATCTAAAAAATATGAGGCAATATAACTTACCTGTGAAAGTATTTTTAGATTTCTAATGGGATGTTATGGAACCAGGCTTTTTATGGCCCGAATTTTGTTCAAAGAGCTTGCTGGTTCCCCTTTATACACAGAGTACTATGAAATATTAAGCTGTGATATTTCACTAACTTATTTCTTATTAATTTTCCTTTTATATAAGTTCTCAGCTCTCTATTTTCTGTATATACATATTTTTCCTCATAATTTTTCTTCATTAACTCTTTAGATATTATATGATGTTATAAATACTGTGTACAATTATAATTATCCTTTCTTATACATTATAGACAGCATGAAATGATTTTTCAGGAACTCAAATATGTAGCATCTTGAAATGTATTGACAACATACTCAAAATAACTATTTATCAACTATCATGACAAAAAATTCATCAGTTACATACACATGTATATACATATATGTACATATACATCTATATGTACATATATGCATTGATATGTCTATATACAGTTAGACACATGTATGTGTATATATGTACATGTATATACATACACACATGTGTGTATGTGTGTGTGTGTGTAATGAAGTGTGGACCCCATATGTGTAGTCAAGGACTCACATGTTACAAGAAGAGCAATGTCTGATGAAAGGCAAAGTAAATATCTCTCCCTCCATCTTTCTCCAAAGGAGAATTTCATTCCTTTGAAGAAAGAAAGTAGGAGTTTATAGCAAGTGGCCACTATACAGCTCTCCTCAGAGAGAGGGAATACTGGGCTAGAAGTATATCTATCCACTCCCTTAAAGATTGTTCATCTAGCAGATATTATTGGTTTCCATCTAACTTTTTATTACTTTGTAGGATATAATAAGAAAATAATACAATATAATTAAATACGTAAATTATATAATTATATAATAAAATAAGATAATAATAAAAATTACTTTTTATTATTTTGCAGGAAAAGGAGACCCCCCAATATCTATATTCAAGACTTGACCCTTTGCCACCTTATACTAGTTCACAATGAACATACAGTGAATAGCAAAGAAACCTATTTGTCCAAATCATAGTAAAACAGAAATCAGAAAAGGTATATATACAAAAATAGAGACGAGATCATACAGAGTGAAGGAACTTTCCCTTTGGTAATGTGATAACTCAGTTCAAGAGGAGAAAGTGTCCTAGATCTCACTCAAGGAAAAAACTCTATAAAGTCTCTAGCTTAGTAAGCTGGGAATAGGGACCTCATGAAGACTGTCTACTCCTCACTTATCTCCCCATAGCCTTTTCCTTCAGGAACTTGAAGTAGGGTTAGCTTCTTCCATCTCTCTCAAAGCTGGAAACTGACTCCATGCCAGAAGACACTTGCTTAGAGAGCTCCAAAGGGTTAATACCACTTGAAGAGTCCCCAAGGAGAAACTGAGGACTGAAGCTCTCTTTCTCTCTCTAACAACCCCCTCCTCCAAAAGGGCAGGGTCTTCATCAGTACCAATGAGGAGAAAGTACCATAACAATGGACCTTGGGATATTGGTGCACACACACACACACACACACACACACACAAATACATACATATATTTCAATAGACACATTCATATACACATATATGTGTATTTTATGTATATATATTATATGTATTTATGCATATTGTGTGTATATCTATATACATAGATATACACACTATATATGTTTATATATGTATATGTGTGAGATATATGGAGAGAGAAAGAGAGTGTTTGTCTATTTGTATATACACACACATATTTTTTAAAGATTTTCTGAACAGAAATTCTCCCAGGTCATCTAGAATTTTTCCTTCCATCGTGAATCATTGTCACAGAAAATTAAAAAAAAAGTTTAGAAGTGTGTGTGTGTGTGTGTGTGTGTGTGTGTGTGTGTGTGTGTGAGTTTGTGTTTTAAGGTCTTTTGATAGCAGAAGGTTTAAACAGGATTAAAAGGTTTTTATTGGGATCTCTATTCATTAGCTGCATTAAGGGGAGGCACTGCAAATCGATGCTTGACTTTTACTTTAACCTTAAAATGTCATTAAATTCCACACATGAAAAGGTTGATACAAACACCCTTTTTACCTAATTGACAACACTTTCATTCTCTGTAGCATTTTGTATGAGAAAGGCAGCATATGTGGAAGGGGTAACAAAGGTCAAGAAAAAAAACTTGAAATATTTAGTGTTTGGATAGAAGCCTTTATGTGTGCAGACAGATTTAATAATTAATTTTTTCTTTTACCATAGAACAAGTCATTATTTTTAGTAGGATATATATCGCCTTCTAATGAACTGATCCCATGGTGGAGTACATCATTCATAGTGGAAATTATTGATTCTATCTCACTATTTGAAGCTACCTAGTAACCTTTCACCTGTTCTCACCGCCTAGTTCATTCTGAATGTATTAGGAGTTTTTTGTTATAGTTTATTATATTGGACAAGTTTTCTCATTATTGTGTAGTTAATCACGGTTACACAAACAACTAAATAATGCAGAAGGAAAAGCTAGCATGTAGATAGAGAGAACATTGACTAAAATTAGTCACATTTACGTGCTCAGTAAGGGATGCAACTTAATCCTCGTAGCTGAGGGAAAAAAATAAATTCTACCATTGAAGTTAAAAACTCCAACACCCTAGTTTCCAGGGAGAAAACACAGTTAAATAAATAAAACTCTTAAGTTCTAGCTTTGTCTTCCTAAAAAAATTAGTCACTAAGGTGAAATAGAGTATTATTGAAATCCACCCAATTAATTTCTGTTGGCAAAGTACTGAGAAGGAATGCATATGTTCTAAGAATAGGATATTCTATTTTAGGTAGAATGTCAAAAGATAGGTCATGCTCTGAATATAACTCCTTTTAGATGCACTATAAATTTATGTGTTTTACCATTTGTTGAATCTACAAATATCCAGAGAAATAGCAGTTGACATTTGGATATCAAAACTCCTCTTGCCAAGCTTTACATATATAACAAAAATCCTATCATAGTATAATGATACATGAGAATTTAGACTCAGAAAATTCTCCAAAGATTTGTGCTGCTTTTTGACATAATTTGCCTCTACTTCCCCAACAATCTTGACTCTACACTCTGATTTCAATTTTAAAATTTTTAATAGAACACAATCAGTGATAAGAAAGGAGAGGCATCTATAAGACAAGGGTTGGTGACATGAGAAAAAAAGACCTAAATACATAGAACAAATTTAACCACCACAGAGGTAATAACTGTATTATTGCTGCGGTTCAGACATTTTTCAGTCATATTTAACTTCATGACCCCTCTCTCCCATGCCCCAACATGTTTAGAGTTTTCTTGGCAAAGATACTGGAGTGTTTGCTATTTCCTTCTCTGATTTATTTTACAGATGAGGAATTGAGGCAAACAGGATTAGGTGACTTACCCAAGGTGACACAGCTAGTAACTGTCTAAGGTGAGATTTTATATTGAAACAACTAAAGTCAATCTACATTAGATGAAGGCATTTTCTATTGTTTTCTTTTAAAAGCCAGCATCTTCTTGTTAATATGTTAATATAAGAATGTACTTAGAATAACAGCATATCAAATGACTCCATGAATACCCCAAATAGTATTTTTGTCCTTTTGAATAATGCTGATCATTCATATATATGAACAAAAGTATTATCTAAAATATTTATCTAGTATGTAAATTATCTATTACAATTTAATAATACAGTATACTAAGTAATATAAAACTATAATATAGAACATGAATTGTAACAAAATACATGATTTAGCACACTATGAAATATCTCTTTTATATAAAGTCTATGACTATCTAAAATTATCTGTTATATAAAATATGTATCTAAATAATTCTATTACACATACACACATATATATCTGTATTTTCTCTCCAGTTTTCATTTAACTTTATGGTATTATGTAACTACTAACACACATTGTAAATAAGGAGTAAAATTATAATATTAACATAAATTCTTTTATTCTGCATCCCTTTACTGCATTTAATAGTGTTTTATATTTTTCCAAATACATGTGAAGATGTTCAATATTAACCTATATATTTTCAATTCAATATTACCTTTGTAAAATTTTGAATTCAAATTTCTTCTCCCTTTTCCCTGTCCCCCTCAAAAAGACAGCATTCATTCTTATATAGGCTATACATGTGCAATCCTGTAGACAGACTACCATATTAGTCATAGGAAGAAAGAATCAGAACAAAAGTGAAAAAAATGAGAAAGAAAAGAAAGAGAAAATAGTATGCTTAAATTTGCTTTCAAACATCATAGTCCTTTCTGTGGATGTGGATAACATTTTCTATTAGGAATCTTTTTGGAATTGTCTTAGATCATTGTATGGCTGAGAAGAGCTCTAAGTCTATCAAAGTTGGTTATCACACAGTGTTGCTGTTACTGTGTACAGTGTTCTTTTGGTTCTATTCACTTCACTCAACATCAATTCATGTAAGCCTTTCCAGGTTTTTCTGAAATCAGCATACTCATCATTTCTTTGTTTTTTAATTTAATTTTTTAAATTAAATGTTATGTTTATTTTTAGTTTACTTTATTCTTTCCACACATTTTTTCTCCAACTTTACTCTACCTACCACCCCAAAACAATGATCTCACTGTATACCCCCTTCCCCAATCTGCTCTCTCCTATATCCCACCCATTTCCCCCTCTGACTTTCCAGTAGGGCAAGATGGATCTCCATATCCCAGTGCCTGTATATCTTATTACCCAGGTGCATGTAAAAGAATAATAACAATAATAATAAACTTTTTAAACATTTCATTTTATAGCTTTGAATTCCAGATTCTTTCCCTTCCTCCTTCATCATCCACCCTTACTGGGAAGATAAGCAATTCAATATAAATTATACATGTGTAGCTATGGAAAACATTTCCATAGTGGGTATATTGAGTCTCTTTTCATGATTTTCTTTCATCATTCTCATTTTTCTTCCCAATTTTTCCTCCACTTCTCTTACTTGATTTTCAGAATCCTTCTTGAACTCCTCCATGGCCTGTAATCAGCTCATAATTTTTTTGGAAGCTTCTCATTCGGGAGTTTTGACTCTGATGTCTTCCTGCTATTCCATGCTTTGATCCTTTTTGTACCCCAAAAAGGAATCCAAAGTTGGATTGCTGTTCTTGCTTTGCTTCCTTTGCTTGCTTATGTTACCACTCAAATACTTAACTTTTGTGCTCTTTGCCACAGTAGAACCCTGTTTCCAGAGGGTAGAGCTTTGTCCCAAGTCACTGGGGTTTTCACAGCTGCTGGAGCTATTAGGAGGGTGCTCTCCCGGCACCCCCCACAAACTCTGGTTCACTCATCACACACCTCAGGACCAACACCCAAGACTGCAATCCAGATTCATGTAGGTTAAAGGAAGATGTTCACTTGCCCTTTCTGAATGTTCACTTGTCCCCCCCTATGATCTGCAGGCCAGGAACTCTGAAGCAGCAATGTGTAGGTGGCTCCAGGCCCTTGCACCTCTGCCACTTCTAGCTCTGGGGGCAGAGGCCAGACCTGGGCCCACTCCTCCATCCCCCTAGTTCCAACAGAGTTCTATAATGACCTCTCATTTTTTTTTTTTTAGCATTTATGGGTTGATAATTCTGGAAACTGACACTGCTGCTACTTATCCACTCTCCCATAGTCTGTTCTAGCCACTGTAGGTCAGGGCTGCCCTGGGGCAAAAACCTGGGGCTCACACAGGGCTGGGCTTGGCCTCCAGGGTGCTGTGATGAACCCTTCCTGTCCACATACCAGGCTGCCATTAGAAGGCAATTTGTTTCTCTTTGTCACTTTGTGGGTTCTGTAGCTCTAAAATTTGTTTAGAGTCATATTTTATAGGTATTTGAGGTAGTTATTGGGGGAGCTTATGGAGTTTTACTGCTTCTATGCTGCCATCTTGGCTCCACCCCCCTCCCTCATCATTAAACTAAATTCTTAACAATTTGCATGTTTTCTTTTTTGTGTGACAGTAATTCTAGGGTTGTTTGTTGTTTGTTTGTTTTTAGGGGGAATCTACATCATTCTAGCCACTGCTATTAAACTCAAAAGGAAACAGATTCCTGCACAGAGCATGTAGATGTAGACAACCATTAATTAACATTATCTATGTCATATTCTTTTTTTTTTTTTTGGTTAAACATTTCTCAATTACATCATAATAGGGTTAAGAATAGAGTTTGAGTATTTCAGGCTGCTTGCTCCCCATAGGTCTAAGTATGTCATCTCTCTAAATCTAAACTGTGATATCTAAAATTTTAAAATAAACTTGAATGTTTATATTGTATATTAAAAGTGGATCTAGAAAATGAAATCACTATTCTGGTAATATACAACTATGTGTTTACTGCACAACATTAAATGTTAATATGGTGTATGTCCTTAGATGATACTGAATGGACTTGGCATTAGTAATCCTAGCTTTGAGCTATAGCTCCCTTTATGCCTTAGTTTCCTTTTGTGATAGTCATAATAGGAACAATTCAGTATGTCTGTAAAGTTTTTTATTCACACCAATGCAATTAAGTAATTAATGATATAAGCATTATCATTCCCATTTTACAGATGGGGTAACAGATATTCTGAGATTATGAGAATTATTCATATTCATACTGCTAGTTAGTATTTGAGGCAGGATTTTAACCCAAGATTTTTGACATAAGTCCTTATATCATCAATGTGATACACACAGTGGCTGCTATGAATATTCCAGGTTTGAATCAGAAGATATAACAGACTCTTCTTCAAAGAAAAAAACAAAATATTTTTTCATATACCAGAAAGCCAAATTCACTATGGTGATAAAGAAGTTGGTACATATTACCAATGTAGGAAACACTGCTATCCCTAAGCCTTTCCCCTGTCAGATCTCCCAACAAACAAGCTCCTTTAGGCAAAATGCCCCTTTCTGCCCCACTCTAGCTGCTCTGCCTCTCTCTGCCTCCTCTCTCAATTCCACCTCACTCTCCCACTTTGTGTTCCACCCTTCCTGCTCTCTGCTCATGCTCTATTGGGTAGACTCCTCCACACTGAGCTCCATGTGACTCAAGCTATGGGCTGTGCCAAAGTTCAAAGCAGGTCACATGAGCCTATTAAGGGGCAAGGAAGGCCTTCAAATTCCCTTAATGTTACAGCCCTGAACCCTATTTACTTGATTTACATGATCTCTAAGGTCCCTTCCACTTTTGAGTCCATGATTCTGTGAGCAGGGGTGACTGGGAGAAATCTGTGACCATGATGAAAATTGACAGAAGACTATAAATGTCAGATCTGGAGTAGAAAATCATAAATCCATCTAAACATTCAATTTAAGATGTCATTTTGATATCATCTAAGTAGAGAATGTTTGAAGCTGATTAAATATGGTTTAGAGGTACTTTTATATAAAAATTAATTTTATTAGGACAGTATAACATATAATGTTACAGGAAATTTTAATATTTATATAATGTTATAAGATACTTTATCACTGGTTATATGGTTAAAGGGTATTGTACATTGAGTGGAGGAGAGACTAGGATGCTATAAAATGTATGAAAAGACCAATATCTGGAATGCACACTAAGGCTCTTAGTGCTCCATTTGAAGTATGTGTGTGCATATGTATGGATGTGCATATGTTTGTACATATATATGTGTGTATATATATACCACACATATGTGTTATGCAATACATGAATATACAGATAGACATATATACAAATACATACATATACATGCACACATATATACATATACACACATATATACACATGCACATACATATATATGTATATATACACACACACATATAAATACACACACATACCCGCACACACATACACACCGAACTGAAATTAGACAAATCAAGAAGATACATAACATGCACATATACACACACATACATACACACATACACAAACTGTTCCTGATTCCTATGTCTTCACAAGGACATATAAATTGCTTACCAAAGCAAAGACATACTTATTCTTGATCCATACGACACCCTGTAACTCTAAACTTTTTTATGTGTTGACAGCTAATATGGATATTTAGAGGTCATGCAGTTCAAAATATAAGCCTGGAGAAAGTTAAGACTGGCCTTGGAAGTCATTTATGTAATATATGGGTCCTTAATTAAAAAAAAATAACGGACCCCTTTGGCAATCAGAAGCTTTATAGTTCTCAAAAATGCATAAAGAATTGAAGGCAGCTCGGTTATACAATGGGTGGAACAATGGACCTGGAGCCAAGAAGACCTCAGTGCAAATCCATCCTCAGATATTTATTTAGCTGTGAAAATTTAAGCAAGTCACTTAAGCTCTGTCTGCCTCATCTTCCTCATTGTGAAATAGGGTAAATAACAGTACCTGATTATAAAAATGCTATAATAATCATAAATACTTTTCAATTTTAAAGTGAATGTGATTATTATTGTTACCATTGCTAATAAAATGCATAGGATTATAAATGAGACTAAGTATATCAATTTCTGTCTATTTTTCAAGGACTACAGAATAATAGCCCATGATAGAGGTATGGAAAAGTATTGTTCTTCTTCATACTCAAAGAGGACCAACATGATATCACTATGTTGGGGTCAAGGTGCAATGTGTTTGACTGTGACGGATCAAACCAATATGGAGAAGTAATGTGGAATGGTAGATGGACAGCCTTAAAGCCAGGAGAACATGGGGTTCAAGTTCTGCCTTTGAAAAATACTGCTTTTGTGACTGACACTGGGCAAGTCATTTAATGTGTTACTTCCCTAAGTCCTTAAAGTTATAACTTGCAAAGAAAGTCATAGTCTGTATTAATGCAGGAAGGTCCTCATGCAAGCAATCCCTATACTAGTGAAATCACAGGTACATTTATTCTCTCTCTCCTACCTTACCTTTATGTAGGTAATAGTTGAACTACTTGAAGTGAAAAAAATTATCCAGATAGATAACTGGAGGATATAATTCAGAACTTTGGGAAACATCATAAATTAGTGGAACTAGTAAATAAAAAATTTCTGGAATGTAGTAGGTACTTAATAAAAATTGATTAATAACTTGTCAACTAGGCCATTACTTTTTAAGAAAAGTAATGGATGAAGGTGTTTCAGGTGTGGAATGCTCCAAAGAGGTAACAAATAACAGCTGGTTGATACTCTATGCATACTTATCAATGGAGAATAAGAAATAATTTAAGACCATTGGTTTTACAAATCAGGAGGCATTTGATAACCTCTGAGAGAACAAGATTACAAGAGATGAAGAGTAGAGGTGAAAAAGCAGAGGCAGTGAGTGTAAACTGACTATACTTTTAGTGAATTTCCTTCAAAAGCTATTCTTTTCAGTGTTTTATTCCATGTACCTTATTTTCAAATTGCTTATTTCAAAAAACCCACTTAGTTTTCTTTGATGGTCCCAATGATTTCATAATATGCAAGTTTTTTGGTGCAATAAAAACAATTTAACATTATGGGAAATATGAACATAATTAATGTGGAAATTTAGAAAGAATTCTAAATTTAGAAAGAATTTCTTCTACATAATAAAAATTCCATATGAAAAAATGGATCCATGGCTTACTAATATGGGATGGATGCCCACTTAAAAGTCTAGACTTACAGAGCTATGTACAATGTGGGTGACATAAAAACTCATCATAGCCCCACAAGTATCCCCCCAATAATGCAAAGATGCATCTAAAGTTCCATCTTTTGACTTAAGGGATATTTTTTTCAAAAAGTCTCCTATCAAAATCCAAACCCATAGGCTAGTGAGACTCTATTAAGACCTATTGTGGTTAGAGATCACAAAACTCCACATTCTCTCAAGAATCAAAATCATGGTGTCAATCAATGAAGACCCAAAGTGTGCTTTAGCAGGTCATAGAGAATTTCTCTCTTCCACATAAAGGGAGCTAAGAGTGTGTAAGGATGATTATTATTTGAAGAATCAACAAAGACTGGTGTGGCTACTGCAAATTCATTTGGAAGGTGAGGATATTTAGAAAATGATGAATGTTGGAGGCTTTGCAAAGATTCAAAGCCAAGAAGATAAATACATTTAATAGCATACATACTCTGCAGTAGCTGAAGAATATTAACAGAGCTTATGCATTTTCTTATTGTTCTTTATGTTCGCCACTGATTTCCTGGGCTAATATTCTGAAATGATTCTATCTAAACATTCTATATGGTTTGTTCCTAAGCCATGTCTTTTCATTACACAATGCATGGAAAGATGTGGTGAAAAGTGGTTATTAATCAGTGTTTTCCTTTCCTCTAGACTGTTCTATCACCTTGCATATTTATCAGGGAAATAGAATTATTTTAGACAATACAATATCTGGCTATGTCAGAGTAATGTGCAACATCACCTCTTGACCTGAGTTAATTGGAATGAATTTCTGAAACACAATAGGGATTTAGAAAGCTAAGTATGGTGAGAAACAGAATTCTAATTGAAATTCTTTGTTTGGTGATGAAAGATGAAAAAAGAAGACAGTTTCAACAGTAACCTAATTAATGACTCTCCTTTTTTTACATCTTGGCAACTTGTAAAATATTGAAATTTTTTGTAAGCAGCTAGTTCTTTTCAAGGAACTGGGTGGTCTTTTCTTTTCTACTGAACTGACTGCTGAGGCCCAAAAAGAAAATTATTTAATTCTTTACCATGACAAAATGGTACCAGTGAAATTTTTGCCTGAATCTCTTACTTTTGTTTATTCATGTTTGCTTTAGGAGAGATTTTGTCACATTATGTGAGACAAAAAAACCATGATGATTAAATGTAAATATATATGTTTCTACTGAACTCTGTGATTTAGGTGATAATGAAATAAGAGATTATTTTTAGAAAAAAAAAAGGATTTAAGACATCATCTAGTGTGACATTGCTTGAGTACATCTAAGAAGAGAAGAATCCACCATCTCTTAAGGCAGCCCAATCTACCTTTGGATAGCTTATTTCACTGACAAAGAAAGAGATTCAGAAAGGTATTTCTCCCAAATTTCATGAGTAGTAAATGACAGAACTGGGATTTGGACTTGAGTCATCAGACTACAAATCTGGCACTTAGAAATAAGCAAATAGATATAACAGCAAAGGAGAGGAAAGGAGAGGGGTGTGAGGAAAGGAGAGAGGGAAGGAGAGAAAGAGAGAGAAAGTGGAGATTGTTTATGCAGTAAAAAAAGTGGGAAAATTTGAATGAGGATACACTTGGAATAACTTACATTCTTAGCACAGAATTTGAGAATTGGAGAGGAGCTTCAATAGGCATCTAGCCCAATACATAAATGAAAAGATTGCACATTATAAGAATACAAGTAGTTCTATAATCATTAGAGATAACATGACAGTGTGTAAAGAGCTATGCAAGAAAATAAGCATGTTGCTTTGAAGATTATGTGACTCTGGGAAAGTCTCACCCTCTCATTGTTCCAGATTTCTCTGTAGGTCTAAAAGTTACAGATCTTCACTGATCGATGCACTTTGCTCATTGAGAGTTATCAGGTCGTACAGTGAATAGAACATTAGAGCTGGAGTTAGGGAGACCTCAAGTGCCTTTGAGTCTTGCCTTTGATTGTGTCAAGTCTTTGTTGGAAACAGTATACATTGTGTTGCCCTTAATAGGCCTAAGGGAGTTTGAAGATCTTCCCTGCTCTTAATAGGCCTAACTTCATCATATGGAGCTCACAATAGGAGGAACTTGCCTAAAGAGTGGAACAGGAAGAAGCAAAGCAGATAAAAGCTTAAGCACGAGCTGGTACCAAGCAGAGGTGAAAGAGAGAATGTTTGTGATGTTGATGCACTGTCTGTTTTGACTTGTTATTCTATATTGCTTTCTCAGACAGAAAGTGAATTGAGATGATAGTGCTGGCAATGTGTGTAAATATTGTTGTAGCCCTGTTGAGCTTTGTTTTCCTAGAAACAGAAACTGTGAAAGACTTGGAGTGGAGAAGTCCTTGTAAGCTGCAATACAGAACAGGAGCAGAGAACTGCCAGTGTGTGAATCTAGGCAAGAGTTGGAAGTCAGCCTCAAGGCAATATGAAAGATTTTACTTGGGTACTCAGGTACTGACTGATGATATTGTAACTTAACTGTGACCTAAGGGTGGATGGTTTTTATACTTGTATTCTGCTACCGCTTAAGGATGATTGGCTGAAGGATGACTACCCCTTAAGGACGATGTGAAGCCAGCCTCAAGTTAAGATGAAAGACGACTTTACTTGGGTACTTTATATTGATTGAGGAAATTGTGACCTGCTGAATGCTATGCTTTGTTTAAGACTTTGTGGGCCCCCTTAGTAATATGTTGTTATGGCATATTGTTGTGAATGTTGTGCTTCAGTTTCTTGAAAGTTTTGCTTTAGTTTATTGCTGAAAAAGTAGAGAGTTCGAAGTTGTGGAGTCATGATAGTGGAGTAGAAACAAGACCTCTGTGTGGCTCCAGCTCCTACCACCTCCAATTCATGTAAAAGGGGACTCTGAACAAACTTTGGAGCTGCAGAACCCACAAAATGACACAGAAAAGTTAACCTCCTCCTGAGGACAGCCTGGCAGGCCAGCAGGGAGTGGCCAGTGCAGCACTCTGGGAGCTGAACCCAGCCCCACACAAGCTGGAGGTTTTAGCCCTAGAGAGGGCCTGACCAGCCACTGGCTAGAGGGATTCCAGATCATCAGCAGCTGTGGTGTTTCCAGAATTATCAACATATAAATGGGAAGGGCAAAGTGAGAGGTCAGTGCAATGTGGACTTTGGGATACAGTAGCTGGGAGTGACTCAGCTTTTGCCCCTGGGACGAGAAGCCACTGAGGAGCTATGGCCCTGCAATCACTCCCACATGGAAGTTTCAGCTCCTGGCCTGCAGAGTGTAGGGGACCAAGCAGTCAGTCTGAGGGGTAATCACTCTTGCTTTAACCCGCTTGGATCTGGATTGCAATCTATGGTGGAGGACCTGTGGTGTGTAACCAGCTTGCCAGAGCATGTGGAGGATTCAGAGAGGGCACTCAACTAATACCTCCAGTAGCTGAGGAAACCCCAATGTTTGAGATGAAAGCTCCCCTGTCTGGTGGCAGAATCCTATGGTGGGAAAAAGACCAGGGGTTAAGTGACTGAGTGGAGACATGAGTAGGCAAAGGAAGCAAAGTAAACAGAATAACCAAACTTTACACTAGTACTTTGGCGACAAAAAGGATCAAAGCATGGAACAGGAAGAAGACAGTCAAGTCAGAAATGCTGCACCAAAATCTTCGAAGAAAAATATGAGCTGGTGACAGGCCACAGAGGACCTTAAGAAACAAATAAGAGAAATGGAGGAAAAATTGGGAAGAGAAATGAGAATGATGTAAGAAAATTATGAAATGAGAATCAAGAGCAAGATTGAGAAAAATAGCACCTTAAAAATAGTCTAACTCAAATGCCAAAAGAGGATCAAAAAGGGAATTTGCCAGATGGAAAAAGAATCTCAAAAGCTCACTGAGAAGAATCATTCCTTCAAAATTAGATTGGAACAGTTTTTTGGTAAATTGATTGGCATGGCACTAAATATATAATTTAGTTTTGGTAAAATTGTTATTTTTATTATATTAGATATATTATATCGACCCACCCACGAGCAACTGATATTTTTCTAATTACTTAGATCTGATTTTATTTGTGTGAGAAGTGTTTTGTAGTTGTGATCATATAGGTCCTGGGTTTGTTTTGGCAGGTAGATTGCCAAATATTTTATAATGTCTACAGTAACTTTAAATGGGATTTATCTTCCTATCTCTTGCTGTTGAATTTCATTAGAGATACACAGGAATGCCAAGGATGTATGTGTGTTTATTTTATATCCTGCAACTTTGCCAAATTTATTTATTGTCTCAAGCAGATTTTACTTGATTTGCTAGGATTCTCTAAGTATATCATCATATCATCTGCAAAGAGTAATATCTTCTTTGCCTAATTTGATTCCTTTGATTTCTTTTTCTTCTCTAATTGTTACTGCTAACGTTTGTAGTACCAGACTAAATAAGAGGGGTGATAGTGGACACCCTTGTTTCACTCCTGATCTTATTGGAAATGCTTCTGGTTTATCCCCATTGCATATAATCCTTGCTGATGGTTTTACATAGATGGTATCTACTATTTTAAGGAAGGCTCCATTTATTCCTATACTTTCTAGTGTTTTTAATAGGAATGGATGTTGTACTTTGTCAAAAGCCTTTTCTGCATCTATTGAGATAATCATGTGATTTCTGATAGTTTTATTGCTGATAGGATAAATTATACTAATGGTGTTTCTAATATTAAACCATTCTTGCATTCCCGGAATAAATCCTACCTGATTAAACTGTATTATTCTTGTGATAAGTTGCTGTAGTCTTTGAGATAATATTTTATTTTATTTTTTTTTTTTGCATCTAAATTCATGAGGGAAATTGGGGTATAATTTTCTTTCTCTGTTTTATCTCTTCCTGATTTAGGTATCAGTACCATATTTGTGTCATAGCAAGAATTTGGTAGGACTCCGTCTTCACTAAATTTCCCAAATAGTTTGTAGAGTATTGGAATCAATTGTTCTTTAAATGTTTGATAGAAATCACTAGTAAACACATCTGGCCCAGGGATTTTTTCCTAGGAAGTTCACTGATGGCTTGTTTGATTTCTTTTTTCTGAGATTGGGTTAAGTAATTTACTTCCTCTTCAGTTAATCTGGGGAACTTGTATTTTTTTTTAAATATTCTGCCATTTCACTAATATTGTCAAATTTATGTGAATACAATTGGGAAAAATAATTCCAAATTATTGTTTTGATTTCCTCTTCATTGGAGGTAGATTCACACTTTTCATTTTGGATACTCATAATTTGGTTTTCTTTCTTTTGTTTTTTTTTATCATATTGACTAAGGGTCTATCAATTTTATTGGTTTTTTCATAAAACTAGCTCTTAGTTTTATTTATTAATTCAACACTTTTCTTAATTTAAATTTTATTCATCTCTACTTTGGTTTTCAATAATTCTAATTTAGTACTAAATTGGTTGTTTTCAATTTGTTCTTTTTCTAGCTTTTTCAATTGCACGTCCAATTCATTGAACTCCCTTTTCTCTAATTTATTCACATATGCTCTCTGGGATATAAAATTTCACCTAAAAACTGCCTTTAATGCATCCTACAAATTCTGGTATGTTGTCTCATTATTATCATTCTCTTGAATGAAATTACTGATTGTTTCTATGATTTCTTGTTTGACCCACTCATTCTTTAAGATTAAATTGTTTAATTTCCAATTAGTTTTTAGTCTATCATTCCATGGCCCTTCATTGCATATATTTTTTATTGCATCATGATCTGAGAATGATGCATTTAATATTTCTGCCTTTCTGCACTGAATTGTGAGGTTTTTATGCCCTAGTACTGGTCTATTTTTGAGTATGTACCATGCACTGCTGAGAGGAAAGTAAATTCCTTTTTATCCCCATTCAGTTTTCTCTAGAGATCTATCATATTTAGTCTCTCTTAAATTCTAGTCACCTCCTTAACGTCTTTCTTGTTTATTTTAAGGTTAGATTTATCAAGTTCAGAGATGAGGAGATTAAGGTCCCCCACTGGTATAGTTTTGCTATCCATTTCTTCCTCTAATTCCTTTAACTTCTCCTCTAGGAAACTGGATGGTATACCACTTGGTGCATATATGTTAAGTAATGATATTACTTCATTCTTGATGGTGCCTTTTAGCAGGATATAGTTTCGTTCCTTATCTCTTTTAATTAGATCTATTTTTGCTTTTGTTTTATCTGAGATAAGGATTGCTACCCCTGCTTTTTTTTTTTTTTTAATTTTAGCTGAGGCATAATAAATTCTATTCTAGCCTTTTACTTTTACCCTCTGGGTATCCCTTTGTTCTAAATGTGTTTCTTGTAGACAGCATATTGTAGGATTATGGTTTTTCATCCATTCTGCTATCTGCCTCTCTTTATGGGAGAGTTCATCCCATTCACATTCACAGTAATGATGACTATCTGTCTCTTCCCCTCCATCCTATTCCCTCCCTTGCTTATGTCTTTGTTTCTTCCTTCTCCCAAACCCCCCTAGAGGGTTTCTCTTTTCACCACCCCCTCCCTCAGTGTTCCCACCCGGTGAACCCCCTTCTTTACCTACCCTCTCCTCTTACTACTCTTTCCCTCCCCTCTAATCCCCCCTTTACCCCTCTCCAGTTTTTATCCTCCCTTACCTTCCTACTGCCTATAGAACACAATAAATTTTTATACTTATCAGAGTATGTTACTCTCCCTTTGAAACCAAACCAATGAAAGTAAATTTCAAACAGTGCTCCTCTCCCTCACTCCTTTTCCTCTATTAATGAATTTTCATGTCTATTCATGTTAGAATCTTAAACTTAACTGATTATGTTGATCCCTCTTTGAACCAGAACCAGTGAGATTAATGCTTAAATGATGTTCCTCTCCCTTTCTTTCCCCTCTACTATAGTGTGTTTTTATGCCTCTTCCAATGGCATACTTTACCTTTTCCTGCCTCATTCTTTCCTTTTATCCCTTGGATCCCCTTAATAAAGTTTTTCTTTTTTTTTTTTTTTAATCTTCAGGTTAGTTCATTCATACCCACACCCTCTATCTAAGTATAACCCTTTTAAAAGTCATGATAATCACATAAATTTCAATATCGACAATTATAAGCTTCTCATATAGGGATGTGAACATTTCAATCTTGTTGCATCCCAAGTTATGTGCATGTGTGCATGAGTGTGTGTGTATGCATGTATGTATGTGTGAGTCTGTTTTTTCCTTGTTTACTTTTTTATGTCTTTCTTGAGTCTTATAATTGGAGGTCAAATTTTCCATTGAGCTCAGGCTTTTTCATCAGGAAAGTCTGGAAGTCCCTTATTTCACTAAACAACCATCTCCTTGCCTGAAAGATTATGCTCAGTTTTGCCGGGTAGTTAATCCTTGGTTGTAGTCCTAGCTCTCTTGCCCTACAAAATATCAAATCCCAATCCCTCCAATCTTTTAATGTAGAAGCTGCTAAGTTCTGTGTGATCCTGACTGTAGTTCCATGGTATTTGAATTGTTCCTTTTTGGCTGCTTGTAGTATTTTTTCCTTAATCTTGTAATTCTGGAATTTGGCTACTATATTTCTAGGAATTTTCAAATTAGGATCTCTTTTAGGAAGAGAATGGTGATTCTTTCAATAACTATTGTATCTCCTGATTCCAGAACTTTGGGACAATTTTCTTTGACAATCTCTTGAAGGATGTTGTCCAGGCTGCTTTTTTCATCATGGCTTTCTGGTAGACAAATATTTCTTAAGTTATCTCTACTGGATCGGTTCTCTAGGTCAGTTGTTTTTCCAGTGATATATTTTACACTTTCTTCCAATTTTTCATGTTCAGGTTTTGTTTGATTGACTCTTGGTGCATCATAGAGTTCTGGTTTCAATTTGACTGATTTCTAAATTTTAGCAAATTATAGTCTTCAGTTAGTTTTTGAAGGTCCTTTTGTAGGGAGGTATTTTCTCCAATTACTTCACACATTTTACTTTTTAAGGATTTGTTTTCTTCAGTGAATTTTTTTTTCCAATTTGGTCACTGCCTCCCTGATTTGGTCTTTAAAATCTTACTTAAGCTCCTCCAAGAATGCTTTTTGGGCTTGAGACCAATTCATATTTCCTTCTGTGGTCTCAAGTGTCAGTAAAGAGTCCAAGTTGTCCTCTGTATTTGGTTGTTCTTGACCTACATAATGAGCTCAGATCAATTTTCTTGCCTTTCCCTTCTCCTTCTCAGCTTCCTTCCTTCCCATTGTAATTTCCTATTTCCTAATTTCTCAAGCTGTGAGCTAAGGGCCTGGTTGTTGACTTTGAATGCTGTAGCCTCTGGGTGTCTAGTTTGAGGCCAAAGCAGGTGTCTCAGCTAGGTATGCTGGTGTGCAAAGAATAATCTGTGGAGGACAGGTGGTCTGGCCACTTCAGATTTCTGCCTCTCTACCCCTGGGCTACAGCTCAGGCAGGCTTTTGCTGGTCAAGTGAGGTGGGGCTTGTTGGGACCCCTCCCCCTCTTCTCTTCAGACTCCTTGCTGCCTCAGTTACACCCCTTCTCAATGACTCCCAAGCCCTATTTCCACTATCTTAGGATTTCACTCTGGGTGGGACACTTATCTTTGGGTGTTCTAGGTCATGAAAGAAGAATCTGAGCATCCAGTATACTTTTTCATTCTGGTTCCTGGAGAAATAGGCAGGCAATTTCTAAACTTCCAGGCTGGGGAGAAGCTGCTGTCTCTGCTGGGGGCCCCGAGCCCTATCTGTCCTGGCTCCAATAATATCTCCTGTCCCCTGGTCAGATGCTGGTGAAACAGCTGCTATTTGTCCTTGAGATGGGTGAGTTGTCCAGTGGGGGCTCCTTCTCTCTCTCTGCTGTAGTCTGCTCCTCTGCTCTTAAGTCCGAGCTGTACAGACCCCACATACTCCACACTCTCCCTGTCCATACCCACTGGGCACTTTCCTGGTTTGGATTCTGCCACACTCGGTATCCCAGTGGATTCTGTCAATCCAGAATCCGTTCAGATTCACTTTTTACAGGTAAGTGACGGGATTCAGAGAGGAGCTTAGAGAAGTTACTGTTTCCTTTCCACCATCTTGGCTCCACACCTGATTTTCAAGTATCCTTGATGAAAAAAACCAGAGTAGAATAGAAAATTTGACATTCAGATACAAGAAGCAAGAGAAGCATGAGAAGGTAAACAGGGGTAAGAAATCATAAGGAACTTATCAAAGTTGAATTGTTTACATTCCTACATGGAAAAATGATAAATGTAACTGATGAAACTTTTCTCAGTATGAAAATAGTTGAGGAAGGGTATATGGGCATATGAATACATATGTGAATGTGTGTATATATGTTTACAGGTATACATAGATAAAGGGTACAGGACCAATTTAATAGGGAGGGATGATACTTAAAAGGTGAAATTCAAAAATGAGAGAGAAATCTAACAAGAGGAGATGGGGAGAGACAGAATGGGGTAAACTATCTCATATAGAAGAGGCAAGGGAAAATGGTTGTAAGGAAGGGGAAGAACAGGAAGGCAAAAAGGCAAAACCTTATTCTCATTTAATTTGGCTCAGGGAGAGAATGATATACATACTAAATAGGATATATCACCCTACAGGAGAGTAGGGGGTAAGGGAATGAGAAGGGGGATGATGGAAGGGAGGGCAAGCTGGGGAGAGGGAAGTTGGAAGCACCCACTTTTGAAAAGGGACAGGATCAAAGTAGAGAATAGAACAAGTGGAAGCTGGGATAGGAGGGAGGCAAATATAGCCAGTGTTTTACAATATATCTACTATGGTAATGTTTTTCATAGCTACACATGTACAACATATACTGAATTGCTTATCTTCCCAGTAAGGGTGGGTGACAAGGGAAGAAGGGAATGAATCTGGAATTCAAAGTTTTAAAATCAAATGTTTAAATATATATAAATACTATCATTAATACTATTTTACATGTAATTGGGAAATAAGATATACAGGCATTGGGGCATAGAGATCCACCATGCCCTACTGGAAAAGCCAAAGGGGGTATGGGAGAGAACAGATTGGAGGAAGGGATATCCTGTGGGATCACTATTTTGGGGTGGTGGGTAGGGGCAAAACAGGGAAAATTTTTAAACTCAAATCTGGTGGAAATGAATGATATAAACCAGAAGTTAAAAAAGCATTAAAAAAATAAGGAGAGAGTTCACTATGCTACAGGATAGATCCTTAAATTTATTCACAGCAGCAGTCCTCAGGAGAGCTGCTCATGATTGGCTTTACAATCACAAAAAAGGGCAGGTATCAGTGCAAGGGAATAATGGGAAAACCTGGAGATTTAGGACTAGAATTGGAAGAGGCATGAAGGAGTGAGCATAGTTGGCTTAGATACTTAAATACTTTTCAGGTTGATTCAATGTCAGTCTGTTTTCTTTCAGGATAATTCTAACTGCTAAGTTAAGTGAATTACATAGAATCACATGTACTTTTGAAGCCAGATTACAGGATTCAAATGTCATAGAATATTTTTTTTTCCTATTAACACACAGTATTTCTCAGTAGAATGTATGATGGTCAATATATTTTTTTTTCCTCTTAGCTCATTGTTCTGGTATACAGCTCTTTACATGTTATTCCATTTGTAAAAGAAAGACTAATTTCATTATGATCTATACTTCAGAACTAGGATGAATATGTTAAGGGTTTCAGAGAAGTAGATTTTAGTTACCTATAAGTCAAATAAAACTTCCTAGCAGTTAGAGCTATCCTGAAAGAAAATAGATTGACTAAGTCAATTCAATACGTATATAAGTATTTACTATGTGCTAGGTACTATGCTAAATATAGAAAATACAAATATAATAAAAAACAGCTCTTACCATGATGGAACTTACACCCTAATATAGGAAGATAATACACCAAAGGGTACTGAAAATCAGGTAAAGGGGAGAGGTATCAATGCAATGAAATAATGGAAAAAAGTTAGAGATTCAGCAGTAGAAGTGGGAGAAACCTGAAGGGGTGAGCATGGCTGACTTGGATGCATACAAAGAATGAAGTTTCTGAAAGGAACTTATCATCTAGAAGAAAGGATTATAGAGAGAGTAAACACTCCCAGGATGAGAAGGCTACTGTAGGTAATAATGGGAAAGCACTGAGAGTTAGCAGAAGTGGAAGAAGATTGAAGTAATCCCCTGGCTTTTGACATCTTCAAGTAGAGCCTAAATAATAACTTTTCCAAGATGACATAGAGGGGATTCTTAGTCAATTAATAAAAAAGATACTATTATTTTTCAGGTGCTGTATACTAGTCTCTGGGAATACAAGTATGCTGAATGAAACAATCCTTATTTAAAAGGAGCTTGCATTCTAATGTAAGACAGGTAGGAGGATGGCCTAGATGAACTCTGAGTCCCCCTTTAGCTTCATGAGATTCATAATTTTTAGGAAAACTTATATGCATATTTATCAGTAATCAGACACAAAATTAAAAAAAAATACCCAAACATCTGGTAAATCAACCAACTTGTCTTATCTTGGGGGTAGAAAGGAGACTTGGATGATTTGTTCAAAGTTTAAGTCAAATTTTTGGTAGTAAATGTTATAGAATCTTTTACTATACTCATTTTTTTAAAGTTTTCTCTCAGAAATTTGTGAAATTGTTACATGTGCACAGTCAAGATGTAGTATGGTAAACTTCCTCATGTCTAAAGCTAAAATAAATACCTCTAGCAACTAACAACTGGCATGTGCTCTGTTGGGGTTCAGAACACTGATTTCTAATAAATAAGGGTTTATAAGAAAAGGAAAAATGGTAACTTTGTTTAAAAATCCCAGTGCTAGTCTCTTTTTGAATAATTATCATTATTTTATTTTCAAGTTCTACTTTAATTTTTAAATGAAACACATAAATTTGTCCAGTTTGCTAAGCCCCTTCTCACCCCCTAAGTTTGCTAACACTCCATAAAAATAATTTTATTTCTTCAACCAAGAATGATGTCATTTGGGGGGCGGCTAGGTGGCGCAGTGAGTAGAGCGCTGGCCCTGGAGTCAGAAGGACCTGAGCTCGGATCCGGCCTCAGACATTTAACCCACACAAACAAAAACCTAGCCGTGTGACCTTGGGCAAGTTACTTAACCCCAATTGCCCTCCAAAAAGCAAAAAAAAAAAAAAAAAGAATGATGTCATTTTATTAAAATTCCCACAAAGGGAAGATAACCAAAACATAGGGTGAAAGTATCAAATATGAGACCCATGGCTACATGCTGCATGAAGCCAAAAATGTTCTGGAGTATAGCCAGAACCATATTCAAATGTAACTGGGAAATATTTAACAAAATATATGAAATTACAATAACATATAATGTTAATATGTTGTTTCTTAAGTCAATAGGTGGCCAGTTTGGATCTTCATAACTGTTTAGTGGCCCCATTTCTACTTGATTTTGATACCACTACCATAGCAGATAGAGATCTGGCCTCAGATCCAAAAAGAACTGAAATTTAATGCCTATCTCTGAAATATATTAACTATGTGATGTTGGGCATTTCACATATCCTCCTACTGCCCAAAGCAATGCTCTAAAGCTCTAGATTACAGAGACATTGCTGTCCTGAATTTGTAGAGATAGTTTTATCTTTGGGGAGTTCTCTATATCAATGAAACCAATGGTACAATCTCTATTCTCTCTCTTTACAAAAGGAAGTAGAGTGAAGGAAAGATACTTAAAAAGTAGTGGAGATATTTTAGGAATATTTGCCCAAATATCATATGGTCTATAAGTAATTTAGATTTCTTGCAAGGTTAACAAGCTCTTGTTTGCAGAATCTCAAAAATACCTGGTATATTTATTTTTAAAAGAAACTAATGATCATTTAGGTGAGGGAACTTTAAATGGAAAATCTCTTCCCTGGTAGTGAAAAACATTTTGGGTAGAATGGAATTACCTTTTGTTAGGTGGCATATGTCAGGCTAACCGTGTTTAGAAATTGGTATCTATTCACTATTTGAGAAGTGGTTTACTCAGGATTTTAAAGAGAAGGCCACAGGTGCCTGTGATGCTAGGAGATGAAGAGTATAAAACATCATTTAATTTTTAGAAGAATGATTTTTATAAAAGACAGAGTCACAGATAATGCATTTAATATTAAATTTACCTTTATTTGAAGGAATGAAGTTTTTTTTTTTTCTGTCAGAGCTGTGACATAAATATTGTCATAGGATTAGTTAATAAGAACTGCTGCCAATCATACAATTGTACTTATCAACATGCTAGACATTTTTATAACTGGTTCATTATATATGGAAACTATATAGACTCGATGCACACACATATATTTTGACAATAACCAGTTATTTTCAGAAATGTTTACAGGTTTTTAGTTACATCAACAGGATAGATATCATGGAATTTTACAGAGGGCCAGAGGGGAAAGTAAATATTTACTTATCAAAGAACAGATGGCACAAGGGGAAGATCTGTATCAGGTAAACTTATAAACTAACCAGTAAACAGGGGATCAAACTGGAATTTGTAGACTAAACATTAATACTAGAGTGATACCTAGTTACTTGGTATGCTCTTCTTAAGTAAATAAATGTAAGAATTATATGTTGGAAATTCTCTTATCACTAACCAGTTAATTACTACAGCTACAATTTAATTGCAACTAAATCCTCCAAGCTCCAAATTGTTAAGATATCCAGTTAGATGTCTTAAGGGAATAGCAATCACAAAGTCAAAACAGAAAAAAAAAATACCACCTCTGTTAAGAACTGAAATAGGGAGGCTCAGAAGAATCTAGATAGCTTCAAGAAGAAACTATAGATCAATCAACCATCTAAATGGATTTAATCCCAATCCTCCTGTGGACATTGCTTTTCCATCTGTAATTCAAAGGATAGAGCAAATGCCTTTTACTTAGAAAAAATCCTAATTGTTGGGTTTGGAGGTAGAGAAAAATCTAATCACATCTCTTCACATGATGAGTCTTCATCAGCTTCACCACAGAAAAATTTAGTTGGAATGTATAAAATGATAGAAATTAAGTGATAGGATATTAGAGATCATTGCACTCTATCTTTTTGCAGGTGAAGAATCTGAATGGTGTTAAGAGGTGTCTAGTTTATGTCAGAACTGGTAAGCCAGCACTCTTTTCTTTACAAGTTGCTGGGGACAATAAATATTTTTCATTCTAAAAATGTAGTGAATGAGTGGGGCAGCTTGGTGGCAAAGTGAATAGAGCACTGGCCCTGAAGTCAAGAGGACTGGAATTCATATTCGGCCTCAGACACTTCACACACTTAGTAGCCATGTGACCTTGGCCAAGTCACTTAATCCCAATTGCTTTGCCTTCACCCCTCCAAAAAAAAAAAGAGCAGTGAATATGGTTTAGAGGGTAAATCCCTTTTCCCAGTAGAAATATTTGCTATATTAAACAATATTACCTCATCTTACAACACGAATGACTAGGTAGCACAGAGTACTGCTCTTGGTGTTAGGAAGTGCTAAGGTCAAATCTGATATCAGAGATTGATTGGCTATATGACCCCAAGAAAGTCACTTAACCTCTGTTTGTCTGTTTCCTCAACTATAAGATGGATATAATAATAGCACCAACTTCCCAAGGTTGTTGTGAAGATCAAATGAGATAATAATTATAAAGTTCTTAGAATGGTGCCTGACATATAATAGTAAGTACTATATACATGTTAAGAGTAATAATTAACAATATAACAATAAGAAAAAATAATAATAGCATTCACAAAGTAATTTAAGCTTTGCAAAGTGCTTTACAAATAGTATTTTATTTGATCTTCACAACAACACTAGGAGATGGCTACTATAATTATCCCCATAATACAAATGAGGAAATTGAGGCAGACCCAAAGTGGTCACACAGTTGTAGGCATCTGAAGATTAATTTGAATTTGGGTCTTCTTGACTCAGGTCCAGAATTCTATTCATAGTAGCCACTTGGCTGAATATATAGAGGTGGCCTTGAAACTTCATGTCTCATTTGAATAAATTAGTAAGCAGCATTACTTTTAGGATTATAGGATTTATGCAGAGTAAGGAGGGTCCTCAGAGTTTAGCCAACTGAAATTGCCTACTATGACTAAAGCCATCTGGATGGATAGGTCAATAGTCACTTCTCACAGATACTTAAAAAGATACTTTTCATTCTCTCTAGGTCAGTTCTAAAGAGAAGAATCAAAACCCCAAAGAAGTTATGTGGCTTGCTAGATGACCCTGGTTATCCAAAACAGAAGGCCTATTCATAAGAAGGAAAGGTGGTGAATTTTTAATGAACTCCCATTTTCAGTCTATCAAAAACCACTTATTGGGGCAGAGCCAAGATGGTGGAGTAGAAACAGCATTTCCAATGTGCTCTGCCCCACACAAATTTCAAACAATGTAAAAGGGGACTCTGAACAACTTCTGGAGCCCCAGCACCCACAGAACGACACAGAGAAGCTAACCTCCTGCTGAGGACAGCCCAGCAGCCCTGCAGGGAGCAGCCAGCGCAGCACTCTGAGAGCAGGCAGCACAGCGCACTGGGAACTGACAGCACAGCAAGCAGAGCCAAGCCCAGGTCCGAGGTTTTAGCCCCAGGGCGGCCAGGCCTTCAGCCTGCTGGAGGGACCCCAGAACACCAGCAATTGTGGCGATTCCAGAATTATCAGCACAGATATGCCTAGGACAAAGTGGACTTTGGGACCAGTGGCTTCCTGCCCTGGGGGCGAAAAGCTGCTGAAGAAACAGCTGCACAGAAGCCATTTTGCAGTGTCAGTAGTGGCTCTAGATCCTGGTCTGAGAATTGTAGGGAGATCCAGCAATCAGTCTGGGGGTTAATCGCTCTTGCTTTAAACTGCCTGGATGTGGATTGTGGTCTGGGGGGAAGTTTGGGGTGGGTATCCAACTTGCCAGAGTGGGTGGAGGCTTTACAGAGGCCACCCAACTGGCGGAAGTTGTGAAGACCCCACGTTTGGGCAGAAGCTCCCTTGTCTGGTGGCAGAGTCCTACTGTGGCAACAAGCCCCAAAATCAAGTAATTAAGTGGCAACATGCCTAGGCAAATGAAACAAAATAAACAGAAAAGTTCAACATTGGACTCCTATTTTAGGGGCAAAGAGGCTCAAAGCATGGAGGAGGACTGTGAAGTCAGAACTCCTGCACCAAAAGCCCCAAATGAAAATACAAGCTGGCTACAGGCCATAGAGGACCTTAAGAAGCAGATAAGAGAAGTGGGGGGAAATTTGGGAAGAGAAATGAAAAAGATGCAAGAAAAGTATGACAGTCAACAGCCTGACTGAGGAAAATATCACCTTAAAAAATCGGCTAACTCAAATGGCAAAAGAGGCCCAGAAAGGTAATGAGGAGAAGAATGCCTTAAAAAGTCAAATTTGCCAGATGGAAAAAGAATCTCAAAAGCTCACTGAGGAGATTCATTCCTTCAGAGTTAGACTGGAGCAAATGGAAGCTAATGACTTTATGAGAAATCAAGATACTAGTAAACAGATCAAACAAATGAAAGAATAGAAGGCAATGTAAGAAATATCATAGGAAAAACCATTGACCTGGAAAATAGATCCAGGAGAGATAATTTAAAAATTATTGGACTACCCACAAAAAAGCCATGATCAAGAAAGAACCTAGAAATCATCCTTCAAGAAATTCTCAAGGAAAAATTGCCTGATGATTTAGACCCAGTGAAATAGAGGTTGAAGAATCCACCGATCACCTCCTGAAAAAGATCCCAAAAAGAAAACTCCCAGAAATATTATAGCCAGGTTCCAGAATCCCCAGATCAAGGAGAAAATACTCCAGGCGGCCAGGAAGAAACAATTTCAATATTGTGGAAACACAATCAGAATAGCCCAGGACCTGGCAGCTTCTACACTGAGGGATCGAAGGGCATGGAATATGATATTCCAGAGGGCAAAAGAACTGGGAATGAACCCAAGGTCACCTACCCAGCAAAACTGAGTATTTTGTTTCAGGGGAAAATATGGGCATTCAGTGGAATAGAGGACTTTCAAGCATTCTTGAGGAAAAAATCAGAGTTGAATAGAAAATTTGACATCCAGACACAAGAAGGAAGAGATGCCTGAGAAGGTAATCAGGGAAAAGAAATCCAAAGGAACTTATCAAAGTTGAACTATTTACAT